>OU896712.1:26336970-26536184 GCA_918026855.4 Phaedon cochleariae
GAATATCTCCAAAACAAATATAATAACTGTAACGGTCCACTAGTGGATCGTTCATAACTCCTGTCCATCATAGGTAATACACTCATGTTATGCTGCGGGATGCATTGTTTTCAGAGACTTGATCGCTGAAAATCCTACTTAGAAACTACTTTGGGATACTAACCATGTCAGTTTCAACACCCAGTAATAATCAAAATGAATCGTACTTACATTGAACCCTCGTCAAACTGTTTTCTCATTGTAATTAAATCAGGCTACCTACCCTGTTCTCTGTAAAAGATTTCATCTGATGTGTTTTCGATTTCATATATAATTTCTTCAAGGGGTTATGTTTATTTTGCAAATAAATATTAGCGAACAGCTGTTTAGACTATCACGTCTTATTCTTCCCGTTTTATATTCGTTTGGCACATCTGTGACCTAGTCGTAAGAAGCGTAAAACCTAATAATATATTGCCAGTAAGGGACTTAGCAAGCAAGGTCTTCAAGGCAAAGCACTACTCACACCACACTCGGCACCTTTCACGGTTTCCGAAGTGTCCTGTGAGCGAGCAGCCTGATGTAAATAGGGTTTTTGAAAACGTCAGAGTACCTCCGGGAAGAACGACGATTCTCTCTCTCTCTCTATGGGCCATTTTTCTGAAATGCCACGAAAAGTTCGTGCTGTTGAACTTAAGCAGAAAATTATGAAAATTTTGGTGATGAAGGCCGATTAACACCTTTAGGCAAGTATAATAACACTTCTGCAATAAAGTACACTGAAAATTATATATTGAACAATAACAAAATACATCGAAAAACACATGCATCATGATGACTTCTTTTCAGGCCTTCAGGTATAGGTATACCGCCATTTTGGTATAATAGTCGTGTCGTTGTAATACACGACGCCATAATGATGGTGACAAGGTTTAAAACCCTGTGATTTCAACCACAATTGCTGCTGGTGCAATATAAAGTTTGTCCTTTGTTCCTGTTTATGAAAGTTATTTTTCTGGACCCATGCTGATATGCCACTGAGAACAGTTCTCCCGAATTTGGTATATTCCTGATGGATGATGAGATCCGTTTGGTAAAAGCTATGTTACACTTATAGGGATGACCTACTGTAAGTAGATTTTTCACTTAATTTTGCCAACCTGATGAGAAGATGGACTGCACCATTTGATTTGGATTTAATACTATTACTTATTATTGTCTGCCTTTATATACCCTCTCCTTTGTGAGAAAGGGAGTATCAGCGCTGATAGTCCGTTTCATAGGACTTGGTTATATTTTCCAGAATTTATATCACACCTGTGGACCATTTATACAGTTCTTAATGTTTCCTTTTGAAGCCACAGTGAGGCTAAGTTTAAGATTTAAGTACTGCTTATCTTAGTATATATTTGTACTAACGAATTCTGACTAATACAGTTTTGTATACTATTGGATCATAAAAGATAACAAAACTGTTGCAACTATTCATAAGATTAAATACTAACAGATTATTTCAGTAATTCTTAAGCTAAAGTTAATTCTTAAATACTCCAGGAATTGGGTCCAATTTAAATTTGAATATTACATATGATATATTATTGTAACTTTGAGGTAATTCGGTCATTATAGCATGGATTTAGAAAAACTCCAGTACTGTTGATATTTTTGTTTTGTCTCACCCTATTCCTTCCCAGATAATACTGGGTGGCGCCCACATTTACCTATTTTTATGAAATTAAATCCACGACCATCTCTACCACTGAAGAGCAACCGTGTAGTGAGGCCATAATTTCATCTCTTATTGAAATTACGTCACATAAAATTGGCGCACAACGTGGAAGGCCTTGATAGTTTCTTTTAGTTTTATAAAAACAAAGTTCTCATTAAAATTTCATAGCCGGAGCAAGGTAAATTTCCCCATAACCCTTCCTTATTCTTCCTGGACAAAACAAAAATATTACAGTTTTTTGTAAATTTTTCAAATTTCCTGATATCTTCTTATTTGGAGAATATCATATACAGGGTGAAGGCAGTGAGCCAGAGTGTTCAATGTACATACTTTGGTAAGTAATTTATTCAACTGAGCACTGAAATTTTTTGTTTCTTGACATATTTTCTGGTTGTTGAATAAGTCTCAAGAATTCGCATTATACAGGGTGATCAAAGTTAATTGGGTAAGTTAACCTCATTAATTGATTTTCTTTACAAATTTCATATTTCTGATTTCATGAAATAATTATCCCAGTACTTCCTGATTAGGTACACTTAGCATTGAGTCACTGATTATACAGGGCATTGCGCAAATTAGCATGTTGTGATCCAGTGGCATTATTCTGCAAACAAATCTACCTGGTTTTCAATTTTCCACAAGTCTTACTGAGTTTCCTTGTTAACAAGAAACTCTACGCTTTAGTACTTGTACAGGGTGTTGTCCCGAGTGATTAACTTCAGAATTTTTTGGTCATTTCATACTTTGAATATTTGAACCATGAGGGTTAACTACAACATAGATCCTGTTCATCTTAGGACTAGAGAACTAAACTATGAGCTTTTTATACGGGGTGTTGCAGTTGATAGAGCTGATACCGATCAGAAAAGAAAATTTTTGAGAAGGGAAATTAGACGTGATCTTTCTAGATCTGATGTTGAATATACCACTCCTAACTTTAATTTTGAGAATGAACGGGAAGCAATCGATGAAAGTATTGAATCTATCACGGATGTAGTGAATAACTTTGATGGTATGAATGAGGAAGTCTTTAAGAGAGTGAGAAGTCGTATTAATCACATTTTTGGCCGGCTCTATAGAATTCCAAATGATACAGAGAACTTAGAAATTTCAAATTATCGAGGAGATAATATTATTTTGATTAGTACACTTGAAGAAGACTTAGTCGAAATACGTGAACAATTTCTCAAAGGACAAGCTGCTAACCTCCCTAACTTGCACTTAGGTCCACAAGTTAATAACCTTCCAAAAGCGGTACCTGCATATAAGTGGGGAATAACATTTGATGGTACACTAAGAAAAGGATCACTTAGGTCATTCTTACAGCGTGTGGATGAGTTGAGAGTTGCGAGAAGTTGTACGAAAGAGGACTTGTTCCAGTCTGCTTCTGATTTGTTTGAGGGTGTTGCCAGGGAATGGTTCAGATCTCAGTCTAGACAAAACCGTTTCAATTCCTGGGATTCATTAGTAGACGCGCTGAAAAGAGATTTTTTACCTTCTGATTATGATGATCAGCTTTGGGAAGAAATACGTCACCGAACTCAAGGTCAAGATGAGCGTATTGTTGTTTATTTATCTTTAATGGAAAATTTATTCAGCTGCTTAATTAATGAACCGCCAGAACATGATAAACTGAAAATTATTAAGAAAAATATTTTGCCTAGTTTTCAATCACATATTGCCTTACAGCAGATAAATGATGTTAATAAACTTCTAGAAGTATGTAGAGCTTTAGAGGACGCAAATCTAGTCCAACTAAAATATCAACCTCCTCCAAGAAGGAATATTTCGACTCTTGAACCAGGATTAGCATATTCTTCGGCTGCTGATTCAACCTCTGATAATTCTTGCCCAAATTGTCATAATCATTTCGATAACAATCACCGTGAACCGAGAGCTAGCACGAGTAATGTCTATAACAGAGTGTATAGGAATGATAGGTATAGAAGTTCAAATTCTAATAGTAATAATTCAAGAAATAATGGACAACAATACTCAGATAACTTTTCTAGAAATTTTTCACACAATAGTAGACAAGTGGCTACTCTTCAGAATAATAATCAGTCCTTTCAACCTATAAATAATAATAATAATAATCGATCGAGTACTTCTAACCAAAGAAATGATATTAATGGACAACGAAAAGAACCTTTCTGTTTTGGTTGCGGTAAGCCAGGAGTGATTCGCCCAAACTGTCCGTCCTGCTCAAAAAACGAGCACAGGGGAAACACAAGGTAGGTCGGTGTGCCCCCTATGTAGTTTCAAAGACCTTTCATAACCAAATGAGAAATTCGGAAATGAATCTTGCTGGACTTGAAACTCGCCATCTTTCAAATAATTTTAAAACGAAGTCACCATTTTCTACAGAATGGAAACTCTGGTTAGACAAGGTGCGCCAGATGTATAAAACCAAAGTAACCATACAGCATTCTTCTAACTGTAAAGAAGCTAATACGATTTTTGTTCATAAGGAAAATGATTTTAGGCCTTTTATTGATGTTAAAATTCTTGGAAAGCAAATAACTTGTCTAGTTGATAGTGGTGCAAGTCATAGTGTTATTGGAGGAAGCGGAATGCACTTATTAGAAATTTTTGGGTTGACAATTTTGGATTGTTCAGATTCGAGCATCAACACAGCTGATGGAGTTGCTCAACAAATTGTGGGTTATGTCAATTTGCCCGTGGAGGTTGACAATACCGTCAAACTCTTGAGAATTTTGGTAGTGCCAACTGTCTCACATAATCTTATATTGGGGTCAGATTTTTGTAGGATTTTCAATGTTACTCTGGACTTTAATAGTGACTCATGTCATATCGGGAAAAATCATCTAACCGTAGCAAAGTCTGGCGTGGGCGAAATAAATGTTATCAATCGAATTCAGTCCAAATCAGAGCTAGTTGAAGAGCAACTGTCACAACTTGAAGCAGTCATTGATAAATTTAGGAAACTGTCGACTTCAAAACTAGGTAGGACAAACAAACTAGTTCACAAAATAGATACGGGCATGGCAGATCCAATTAAACAACGACATCACTTGATGAGCCCCTACAAGTTAGAAATACTTAATAAAGAGTTAGACAAAATGCTGCAACTTGGTGTAGTACGTCCTTCAAAGAGTCCCTGGTCGAGTCCAGTACTCATAGTTGAGAAATCCAATGGTGAACCGAGATTCTGTTTCGATGGCAGAAAATTAAATTCAGTCACTAAGAAGTGCGCTTATCCTCTACCAATCGTCGACCACATACTTAGAAAATTATCCGGTGCACAGTATTTAACAAGCATAGATCTTAAATCTGCGTTTTGGCAGGTCCCTCTAGACCCTGAGTCCTGTGAAAAAACTGCTTTCGTTGTTCCTGGTCGAGGATTGTTCGAATTTGTAGTCATGCCGTTTGGGCTTTGCAATGCTGCACAGACCCAACAGAAATTAATGGATAGTATTCTCGGGCCCGAACTAGACCCTTTTTGTTTTGTTTATCTGGACGATGTGATAATCGCCACTCCTACCTTTGATAAGCATATTGAAATTCTTAATAATGTTTTTGAAAGACTTCGTGAGGCTAAGCTCACAATTAACTTGGAAAAATGCTCTTTTTGCCGTCCAAGTCTGAAATATCTAGGATTCATGGTAGATCGAGATGGACTTCGAACTGATCCAGATAAAATAAAATCTATGTTGGAATACCCAGTACCCAAAACAGCTACTGAGGTGAAGCGTTTCATCGGACTCATCAGTTATTATCGTCGTTTTGTGAAAGACCACTCTTCTTTAACTGCGCCTATTACCGCCTTACTTAAAGGACGTCGCAAATCGCAAAAAATCGAATGGACTGAGGAAGCCAACACCGCTTTTTGTAGAGTAAAAGAAGCCTTAATATCCGCTCCCATCTTAGCCTCACCTGACTTCTCTAAGGAATTTATTCTACAGTGCGATGCGTCAAATGTTGGCGTTGGCAGTGTTCTTACTCAAAATATTAACGGTAAAGAATTTATCATCGCGTTCGCTTCCAGATCTCTTTCAGAATCTGAGAAAAAATTTACTACAACAGAAAAGGAGTGTCTTAGTATCCTGTTCGCAGTTGACAAATTTCGCCCGTATATTGACGGAGTACACTTCAAGGTCATTACTGATCACGGATCATTATTGTGGCTGAGTAATTTGAAGAATCCAACCGGTCGTCTTGCTCGCTGGGCGATGCGCCTTAGCATGTTCGACATGGAGATTGTCTACAGACGTGGTGCTTTGAACACGGTTCCCGACGCACTTTCGAGAGCACCTTTAGAGGTCAATGTTATTGCCATTTCGCAGACAGATGTCGAGGCAGATACTTGGTATGCAACACTGATTCAAAAGGTCCTGAAGTCTCCTGAAAATTACCCGGATTTTGATGTCCGCGGCGGTGTTCTGTATAAACATATACCAGTGGAATTTGGCTTTTCTACAAATTTCCCTGAGTGGAAAATCGTGGTTCCTAAGAAACAAAGGCTGTCGGTATTTAAGGAATGTCATGATGATGCACAGGCTGCACATCTAGGAGTTTACAAGACTGTTAATAGAATTCGCGAGTTGTATTTTTGGCCCAGATTATTACAAGACGTTAGGAAGTATGTCAAACATTGTTATGTTTGTAGTGAGCAAAAGGTAAGCTCGTCTGCTCGCCCGGGTTTTATGGGACAGCCCAAGAAAGTGAGTTTTCCTTGGCAGTATGTGTCGGTGGATTTGCTTGGACCTTTGCCACGCTCAAAAAATGGATTTTCATACGTGTTATTAGTCTCAGACTATTTTTCTAAATTTTGTCTTGTTCATCCTCTGAGACAGGCGACAGCACCTCAGATTGTAAAGTTCATTGAGGAACAAGTTATATTAATATATGGTTCGCCACAAGTATTGGCTTGCGACAATGGTGTGCAGTTCACCAGCAATATCTTCAAGCAATTAGCTGATAGGTATAATATTAGGATTTATTATAATGCGCGGTATCACGCACAGGTCAATGCTGTTGAACGTGTTAACCGAGTACTCGAAACTGCTATTCGTTCCTATTTGAAGGATAATGATCACCGTGAGTGGGATAAGGAAATCCACAAAATAGGGTTTGCTTTGAGGACAGCCGTTCATGAAGCAACTGGCGTTAGTCCTACGACTTTGAATTTTGGTAGGTACGTTCCTGCTAAAGGAGATTACTATGGGAAGGTTGGATCTTCTGCGGATTTCGACCTGAATAATATTAACCGGATAGATTATTGTGAGGAAATTGAGCAACTTCCTCAGATGTACCTTGATGTTCGACGAAAACTTTCCGAGGCTTACGCTAAGAATTCGAGAACCTATAATCTACGTAAAAGACCCAGTGACGTCTACCACCTTGGTGACCGCGTCTGGAAGAGAAACTTTGTACTTTCCAACAAAGGTGAACACTTTGCATCAAAACTAGCACCAAAATTCACTCTTTGCACGGTTAAAAGGGTTATTTCTAAATTGGTGTATGAGCTGAGTGATTCGGAGGGTAAAAATCTAGGCAAATTTCACGTCAAGGACCTAAAGCCTTACCAGGGACCTGAATAGACATTAGTGTGTATGTGTAGTATGAATGTGGCAGCGAATGTTGAATGAATCAATGAATGAATGAAACCCAGGTTCTGAAAAGACTAGTCTCACATGACCAATTTCATTATTGGAGAATTTGCAGTATCCTCTAATACCCTTTATGAAGTCTAGTTCAGTTTTTCTTCGAAGTATCGACTTCCGGAATTTTTGTTGTTTGTCATGAGGGACAACTTTAACTGTTGTCGAGTACCTGAACAAGTCAAAGCAACTCGTATTCGATTGGAGTATCTCACGCATTTGCGGGGAGATATTCACCCTAAGGATTGGTGAGTTTGCCAGTGATGGCAAACGAACTAATCTGGCGGTTGTCTGGTCTTACCAGATTAATTGCACCTGTATATGGTCCTTTTGTGTCGCGTTAGATGTGAGTCTACCGACCATTTAAACTACTTAAAGGTACAGGTTGATATGGTTTGGAAAATATTGTCGCTGCGCTAAATATTTTCTGTGAGGAGGGGGGATGTGTAACGGTCCACTAGTGGATCGTTCATAACTCCTGTCCATCATAGGTAATACACTCATGTTATGCTGCGGGATGCATTGTTTTCAGAGACTTGATCGCTGAAAATCCTACTTAGAAACTACTTTGGGATACTAACCATGTCAGTTTCAACACCCAGTAATAATCAAAATGAATCGTACTTACATTGAACCCTCGTCAAACTGTTTTCTCATTGTAATTAAATCAGGCTACCTACCCTGTTCTCTGTAAAAGATTTCATCTGATGTGTTTTCGATTTCATATATAATTTCTTCAAGGGGTTATGTTTATTTTGCAAATAAATATTAGCGAACAGCTGTTTAGACTATCACGTCTTATTCTTCCCGTTTTATATTCGTTTGGCACATCTGTGACCTAGTCGTAAGAAGCGTAAAACCTAATAATATATTGCCAGTAAGGGACTTAGCAAGCAAGGTCTTCAAGGCAAAGCACTACTCACACCACACTCGGCACCTTTCACGGTTTCCGAAGTGTCCTGTGAGCGAGCAGCCTGATGTAAATAGGGTTTTTGAAAACGTCAGAGTACCTCCGGGAAGAACGACGATTCTCTCTCTCTCTCTATGGGCCATTTTTCTGAAATGCCACGAAAAGTTCGTGCTGTTGAACTTAAGCAGAAAATTATGAAAATTTTGGTGATGAAGGCCGATTAACACCTTTAGGCAAGTATAATAACACTTCTGCAATAAAGTACACTGAAAATTATATATTGAACAATAACAAAATACATCGAAAAACACATGCATCATGATGACTTCTTTTCAGGCCTTCAGGTATAGGTATACCGCCATTTTGGTATAATAGTCGTGTCGTTGTAATACACGACGCCATAATGATGGTGACAAGGTTTAAAACCCTGTGATTTCAACCACAATTGCTGCTGGTGCAATATAAAGTTTGTCCTTTGTTCCTGTTTATGAAAGTTATTTTTCTGGACCCATGCTGATATGCCACTGAGAACAGTTCTCCCGAATTTGGTATATTCCTGATGGATGATGAGATCCGTTTGGTAAAAGCTATGTTACACTTATAGGGATGACCTACTGTAAGTAGATTTTTCACTTAATTTTGCCAACCTGATGAGAAGATGGACTGCACCATTTGATTTGGATTTAATACTATTACTTATTATTGTCTGCCTTTATATACCCTCTCCTTTGTGAGAAAGGGAGTATCAGCGCTGATAGTCCGTTTCATAGGACTTGGTTATATTTTCCAGAATTTATATCACACCTGTGGACCATTTATACAGTTCTTAATGTTTCCTTTTGAAGCCACAGTGAGGCTAAGTTTAAGATTTAAGTACTGCTTATCTTAGTATATATTTGTACTAACGAATTCTGACTAATACAGTTTTGTATACTATTGGATCATAAAAGATAACAAAACTGTTGCAACTATTCATAAGATTAAATACTAACAGATTATTTCAGTAATTCTTAAGCTAAAGTTAATTCTTAAATACTCCAGGAATTGGGTCCAATTTAAATTTGAATATTACATATGATATATTATTGTAACTTTGAGGTAATTCGGTCATTATAGCATGGATTTAGAAAAACTCCAGTACTGTTGATATTTTTGTTTTGTCTCACCCTATTCCTTCCCAGATAATACTGGGTGGCGCCCACATTTACCTATTTTTATGAAATTAAATCCACGACCATCTCTACCACTGAAGAGCAACCGTGTAGTGAGGCCATAATTTCATCTCTTATTGAAATTACGTCACATAACATTCAAATATCTGCTAAATGAACTCTCAATAGGCAATGATATCTTGGAAAATAGACTAAACACAAAATTTCTTGGTGTATTCATTGATAGTAAGCTCAAATTTGATGAGCACGTTAGACAACTCAAGAGTAAAATCTCATCCGGACGTTATGCAGTGAGAATGGTTTCTAATGAGTTGGGTTTTCACACAGAAAAAACGACTTGCTACGCTTCAATTGACTCCCAAATAGGATATGAGATACCTTTTTGGGGAACATGCAGTGCAACCCTTCTCTCTTCTGTGTTGATATTACAGAAAAGGGCTGTAAGGTGTCTCTGTAAGGTCAAACCTAGGGATTCATGCAGGAATTATTTTGCTGCCAATAAGATTTTAACTGTCGTTGCACTGTTTATTCTTGAAACTGTCTGCCTGGTATACAAACACAAAACGGAGTTTGACTTTGTTTCTTCTCCGTATGCTACTCGTAAGAGCATATTTAATATCAGACTTCCCATACCCAACTCAACATTAATCAAGGATTCCATTTTTTATAATGGTGGAAAGCTTTTCAATCACTTACCATTAGACATAAGATCTGCAAATCTGATCAATGTGCGTTTTAGGAAAGCAGTGAAAAATTTGCTAGCTGATAGACCTTTGTCAATGGGATGCAAAATCTTCTGACAATAAAGAATATTTGGATTTGGATTTGGATTTGGGTTGTGTCCTATCATGTCAATGGTTCTCGCCGAGGAAGGAGTTTCCTTACGTAATTTCGACGTTGTCTTCGACCTTTGACATCTGCGCATGTCCGAATTCGAGAAAATATTGGATTTTCATGGAATAATTTTGGTGCGCATCAGGTTGGCTGTTGTTATTTCAACATAATTCACGCTTCTATTTGTGTGCTTTGGAAGTCGTGGTCTGACGAAAGCCAAGACATTTTCGCATTTTTTAAGAAGGAAAATATGATGTAAAGCCATTTGGACTCAAGTGTTGTGTTTGGTGGTCGGGTAGGCTCCAGCACCAAGTTCAATTGCTTTGTTGGGAGGGTGGAAAAACTTTTTTCTGGCAGGAATACAGCCCACTGAAATCGGCGAGACGATTGCGAACCATTTTAGAATCATTGAGTGAACCACCTCGTGGAACGAGTAAGCCTGAGATTCGGTTTCTTTGAATGTAGTATATTCATAGTAATTTCTCAATGGTGTTGGGATTATCGAACAAAAAATCTATATTTTTTGATAACCTTTGATGGTTCTGGTATCATACCTCATTTTCGATAGATTTGTGGCTGAAAAGAACAAGGACTGGCATCACTCATCTCCACCAAATCCGCCCATCATCCAAGGTATGAGGAATTTCCTGATTTTTTCGAGTGATCGAGTGTAATCCACGTTTTCTTTTGGAGTTTTCGTATCAGAAGTCGTCTGCTCCTTGCTTCTGATGCTCTCATCCTGGGCACCGGGATATCACCTTCAGTAAAAGGCCATAGAGCTGTGGGCAAAACGCTGTTTCTCCCTATGGCTAACTGGTCCCACAAATTTTTTTACCTCGCACCCTGAGGGTTTACCCTGTTTCTACACCTGGACATCTTCGTACCTGTACGTTTTGCACCTATTCATTCTTTTTCGTTTTGGCGGTGATAATATACCGTTTCTGTCGATAAAAATCTTTGGAATTAACTTCAAGGCTCTTCTGGATAGTGGCGCGAATAACACTGTTCTAGGCAAAATTGGTGAAAAATTCTCAAGAATTTGGATATTAGGGTGAATAAATTGAGGATCAACTATCGCATTGTTGCGAATAATCAGGACTGCTTGGTCCTTGGTTCGATCTCTTTACCGGTCATGTTAGGATATAAAGTTCAAATCTTAGAGATATGAGTTCCACCCGAATTGAATCCTCCTATCATCCTATGAGTCGACTTTTATTTGACTATGTGTATGATTCCTGACATAAAAGGCGGATGTTGGTCATTTGATAACCCATCTTCGTGTATCAACATTATTAGTACCGACGGTAACATAGTCTCTGAATGAGTTTTGTCGACTGATGGACAGTAGCGTTTGGACCAGCACTCAGTTAGTGAATATTTCGAACAACAAGAAAATGAATTAGGTGGCACCTCATTGATTGAACATAAAATTATAACTGACTCGGAACCGATTGAGCAGAGCGTCTTCAGGGTTTGACCTGTCATGCAAGAACTCATCGAAAAGACAGTTGAAAAAATGTTGGACATGGATGTTCCGCTGGTTCAGTCCTGTTCTCCTTATACCAAACAAAGAAGGCGAGAATCGCTATTGTGTTTATTATTGGCAACTCAATAGAATAACAAGGAGAGACGCTGATCTACTTTCATCGATATTGGACAATTGACGGGGAGCTAAATTTTTTGAGTCTAATTGATATTGAATCAGCCTATTGGTGAGTTCCAATCGCGCCAGAATCTTGAGATCACACCGTTTCCACAATACCAGGACATGGGCTTCATCATTTCGAAAGAATGCTTTTCGAACGTCTTATTGACAAGATTTTAGGTCCTGAGCGAGAGCCTCAAGTTTTTTATTACTTATATGACGTTATCATCATTTATTCTTCATTTGAAGATCATGTGGAAACTTTTAGAGAAGCTCTCTAAGAATTCATAAAAGCAGGGCTAACAGTTTCCAAATCGAAGTGTTGAACGTAAGTGGTTGACAGTTGAATGAAATAGTTAAATAATCTAAATAATCTCTGAAACATCAACTGAAATATACGAAAGCTCTTGAGAATAGCAGCACTAGACAAGTGACGTGAACAATCATACATATAAAATCGAGATGTTCATGACAATCGGTCGAATCTGAAATTCGATTCTATGAATTCTTGTATTGGGTAGAGACACAGATGTGGTGCTCTCCTGGATAATTCCAGATGCTTGAAGGACACGTGGAAGTTATTTTTTTTTCTTGCATCATGAGTATGAGTGTCACTATTTCTTGAGAAGGTATCTCCATTGCAATGTACATATGTCAATAGCTCAAAAACGAATATACCTGGATCTGTTTATATTTTGTATTTGTTAAAAAAACTTCACAAGACATCTCATGATGCGCTACTGAGATAGGGAAACACTGTGTGCAGCTGTGGTGTTTCCTTATACTATAATTCCATGTAACGATGGCCAAGAATCAATACTTCGTGAGTGAAAAAGTCGAAAGTTTACAGTATGGACTAAAAAGTTCGTATTATTATGATGTAGCTAGTTTTTGTCCGCGAAGAAATATATATTATGTCAATGGTTCAGATTCAATGTTCACACCAATTTCAATGGATATCAACCAGATATGACAAAAAAACGTTACTTACGTGGTCTTGCAGTTTATACTCTTTCCAATTTGCAGTACATTCGTGGTATTGCGTCATAATATTGTAATGAATTTCCGGTAATAACATTTCATCATTGCTGTCAATTTCAGATAATGATGCATCCAATATGCTGCAAAATGAGTATATTCGACAATAATAATTCCACATCACATAAATGTAAAAATGAACTGGAATAAAACTCAAATGAACATTCTATTGAGTTATTTTCGATGCGACTATAACTAGATCATCTCCATCAATCATAAACTGGTCGAACTCTCGGTGATTCCAAATGGGTTACCAAGACTTTTTCTTACCCTCGTGAGATAGATTTCATGAAAATTTGTGTACTCAGGATCCATCACTGCCGTGATTTCCATCAAGTGATTGGATTTATCTGAAGATATTTCAGGTTTTGTGTGATATAGTCTTGGTCACACAATAGGTTTGTTAGGTATATGTATAGACTTATTTCTCCCCAATTGAATAGGAGGGAGTTCTTCTCGCCTTTGAGTTGAATAACACCACAAAAAATGTCTAGGTTGGGATATGATTTACTAGCCAGTGTGCTTGTTTATGCTTGTATAATGACTGAAAACTGCTTCAGAACATAGTACTTAGAATGATGAAGAAATACATATAGATACGAGCCTACTAAAAACAATAGCGTGCGACTCTTTTTATTGTTAAATACGAAGTGTCGCGTCGACGGCTCGTCGACTCAACCCCACCGCTAAGTAATGAATGTGGGGTCGCCAGATGTTCAAAAGTTATTAAAACTTGAGGTTGGCCTCAACATGCCGCCCTACTTGAAACCTTTATCTGATTTAAGTTTCAACATGAACAATCAGGAAAAAAACCTATTACTCATTCAAAATATTCACATTTGTCTATAATTCACAATTATGTAACACACAGGCCTTTTATACACTCCACTCGAGGTTTTCACCGTTACAATACGCACTACGCCGTCAGCACCTGGATGTAGCTGCAAAATTCGGCCTAAGCTCCTAAATCTGTAACCATCAGGAGAACGAACGAATGCTACCATAGCCAACTAGTCAAAGTTTATGGCAATGGCACCAATAACGAAGATTATTTAAGAATATGCAGAAGAAGTTGATTGCAATAATCTGATCCCCCCACTATACTTCATAGACGAACAGTGGATGGGACTGATACCAATGCCAACCAAAGTGACCCAACCAAGGGAAGTCTCAGTAGAAGTCGAGGAATTAATGACCCCATTCCCCCTACAACCCATAGGCTCAGAAGGTTCATATACTCAGAAATAAAGGAATGAGGCCCGAAGGATATTAACTTTTGGCGCAGAAAGAAGAGCTGTAGAGAACATAATAACGAGAAGGACCGCAGGCTTGCAAGCAGGTCAAGGATATGCAATGACCAATATTTTCAACGAAGAGGAAATGAAACATTTCACACATTCTACCATAAAATATAGATGGGGTTGGTTTTCGGACATAGGAATATTCACGAGCAGACTCATTGGATTTTATTCCATATACAGAGTCATCCACTACATATTTGGGGTGGTAATAAATAGCTTGGGGATATACCAGTGAGGCTGTTCAGCCCACATATTAGCCAGCATATAAACAAGTCTGATATTATGGGTCCTACAACAAGGCCGAAGAAAAAGTAGCAGTAAAGAAGAGATGTGAGCAAACCAGAAGGAATAATCAACGACTGTATGCAACTAGACCGTTGGACGCGTTCGCAAGTCATCGTGGACTATCCGTAATTAGCATGAACAATAAACGCGTGTGTGATAGACATTCTCAGTAGTGCATGGACCTTGAAGTCATTAGAATAGTGCGGAATATAACGCGAGGACTCAATTAAATATCATCCGCATATTGAACCCAACCATTTTGCTTAGCAGTAAGCAACCACAATTCTCTTAGTCCAAGTTGCCTAGGCAAAAATATTCATCCCGTCCTATGATATTCCAGAAGCAATGGAATATATATCCAACCCCTATATCTCTCTGAAGCTGAAGTAATTAGCACAACTCTCCTCATATAAGTTATGAGCAAACATGTCACAACTCCGAACTATTGCTCCTAGCATCATGCAGTGACAACTTTCAGTAAACAGAAGGTCAACGGGAATAGCGAGAAGACAGAATTAACCAAATATATGGGAGTAAGGGTTAGTTTTGTTGATCACGAGCAGGAAGGCAGCATACCGACCAGCTACAGTACAAGTGCTCAGTGTATTAGTGGATTCGCGTATGTAGTGTGTGCTAACGGAGCAATCTGGACTCCTCAGTTATCAAGGGTAATTATTAGTAATTCGAAAAAAAAAAGTTGAATGTTCGAAGAAAGATTTCTATATGTGTCATTAGTCAGGTATTCAAAGGGAATGAGCATGGAAAAGGTATTGGACAGGTAGATCAAATACTTTTTCAAACGGGGTGGCAATGTGATATCCTGGGGTATAGAAAGGAAATGCAACACCTGGTATATGGATTCTATGATAGATATTATTGAATTAATTCCTTGAAGAATGGAAGCAATGACTTCCATAGCTAAACAGTTCGCATTATCGACCCAATTAAATAATGGGAATATGCCAGTTCGGCGAAATTGTTGTTTGAATTTTTGGAAGCTACAGCTGACGCAATGCTGTTCCAAAAAAGTTATTGAGACAGAAAAACGGGAGATAACTAGAACAGTCAGCGACCAGATTTTGGGGATATCAAGTCGGTCCGGCCGAGAGAATCGCATTACGGAAAAGTCCGTAGGAAAAGCGGAATCCAGAAACAAATTGAGACGATGAATCGGTAAGTCTTCTATCCATTGTCTTGACTTATACTGTGGATTGCATTTGATTTTCTAATTTCAGATTCCTTATATGTACTATCTACTAGTATCTGTACGAACGTTGCCATCCTACATCGGGTAGTTTTGATCACAGGTACATATAATCGGCATCTGACCCTTTTTCTTGGTGCAATTGACGTTAAGATTCAATCTCACGATATCGAAGACTGTGACGATTATATCGGCCAGAAGACAATCGGAATCTTCCAGTTATCCACTGCCCGGATTCAGAATGATTTAGTAAAGAGTCAAATTAGCCATCTGTACGCTGCATGTACTCAAGAATTTTTTTTTGTATGTAGCGGCAGGTCTACAGTGCGGTGATTGCTAAGTGAAGTATCGAATGATTCTTGGCCACCCACAAACTCTTCCTCCCATAGTGACCCTAAAAGACCCCTCTAACCATTCATAGGGGGAACGAATCCACTGGAGCCCTCAGGACACAGGAAACGGAAGCCGTGGCTTTATCAAGAAGCTGGAGGGTAGCAGATTGATACATAACTCTCGTGGTATAAAGAAACCCCTTCATATATTCCGTTTGGTGACAGTGAGGTATTACATTGACTGATCGTCGACTCAATCCCACCGCATAGTAATGAATGCGGGATTATCAGATGTTTAAAGGTTATGGAAACTTGAGGTTGGTCTCAACACCAATGATACAAATTCTGAGTCGAGGTCAAGTTTGAACAAAACTCCTCCTTCAGGAGTTTATTTCAGACACTTGATATCATTAACGAGAGAAGTTCCAGGTCTTATCGACTTATGCCATTGAAATTCTGGATGGGCATAGTTCAGGAAAATATTATGTGTGAGATATTTGGCAACTGAGGGCAATGGTTTTTCTCTTGCCCGTTTCGTGACAGTAAATTGATATCATCCGTATTCAAACGCATTTTTATGAGACTATGTACTGTGTCGCACTCCATTTATGTGTGATCTTCCCAAAGATGCTTTTGTATTACTGTTTTTCCTTCCTTGACAGCAAAGGTTGAGAGAGCATTCGGAAGAGCTGAGCACCTTTTCTGATATCCACACCCGTCAGAGTACAAAATTATAGGTTTATGACTGTCCTTGAAATGTGTGTATGAATAATCTATAATACAGCTCGCAAATTCTGAAGATATCACTTCTCCTTCTCTCTCATGCCACCAAAAATGTGTGCTCTGATGTGTGGCAACGTTGTAAACTGTGGAGTTGTGCACCTTTAGTTCCATTTTGAAATGAAGTTTTGAAGCATGCAACCTGTGGCATAGCTGTACAGCTTTTGGGTCCATAGTCACCATGTTGCAGTCACCTGATATACTAGACTCCTTGTAGTCTTCCTCACTGATAGTAGTTTCAATGCGAGCCTTATAAGCGCAACATCACAGATCGCATTGATCTTTTTTTGGCTGGAAAATTGCCAGATTTTTTTCATCAAATATTTCATCGAAAATATAGGAGCTCAGTGGTTCACTTTGCTTACAATCCTCTCTATATAATTTATAAACCTGAGATTTACTCTTAATAAAATGTATTGTTTTCTTGTGTCACACCTTACATAATGTGATGGCAATTTGGGTAGTTTGTCTAGCCAGGATTCCAGGAATTCACGTCTTTCTTTGTGTTTCAATGTACATCCTTTAGTTTCACGATTCGGTTCTCTCTGATTTCTTATATTTTCTTCAGATGGTAATGTACCACTTTCACTATTCTGGCACCATGCTCGTACAGACCATTTTGTCAAACAAAACAGATGTATTCAGAAACAACTGTTCACAGACTTCCACATTATCTTCCCCGTTTTGCAGATGGTATTTGAAAGTTGTACTTTTTCGAGATTCTTCATTTTCTTATCGTCGACGCTTTGGAACTGATTCCTCTACATGATTCACTGCATGAATTTCTTTTATTTCCATGTCATCAAACTCCAAAAATTTGGGAAAAATGTATTCCTACATTCTTCTAGAACATTACGACACTCATAGACCGTATAATGCTCTCCTGAGCATCTTACACCCATAGATTTCGCTTCTCTCTCTCTCTGTTGTTTTCTCAGACCTTCTCTCTGTTCCTTGTGAATCATAAGTGAGCCCCTCCTCTCATTCGTTTCTTACGATTATAATGACGTTTCCACTGTGTTGTATTTATGGTACACAAGTAACCAGTAGGTTCTCAGAAGGAATACTATATATTATGGATAATATGATACATGAAAATATGTAATCTGAAGTGACATTAACATTAACAAAACTGTCTAGTGACGATTGTCTTCTTTTATTACTGAGTGTTCTGTTTAATATTTTGATCGGGACATAACACTCCTTCCCCCACTTCTGTAGAATTTTCGACGATTGTGGATGAAATACTATAGTCTTCCAAATATTTCGGACATCGTATAGTCCTTTGAGGTCTGGATGAATCCACAATCTGATCTCTTGGAATTGATTCTTGCATAGGCTCGTCTGGATGTCTGGTGGAAGGAATGCTCACGGTTGACGGTTCCTCTCGAACATGTTCTTCTGTTCGCAATCCTTCGCAATCTGAATCCATTAGCCTACGGCGAATTTGGTCTGTATGTCTGTGAAGAACTACTCCATCTGTTGTCTTTAATCGATATGATACTGGACCTAGAGACGTGTCTACAATGGCTGGACACCATTTATCTCCTAGGCCATAATTTCTAGCATATACAGGAGTACCTTCTTGATATGCTCTAGGAGCAATGTCAGTATTCGACTTATCCTCTTGTTTTTTTTTCATTTCCTGCAAGAAATCTGGATGAATGGTATCTAGCATTGTGCGAAGTTGTCTTGACATCAATAGTTCGGCTGGGCTTTGACCTGTCGTAGAGTTTGGAGTAATGTGTTGTTGCAATAAGAATCTTCCCAGCTTCGTTTTCATGTCCCCACTTGATAACTTCTTGAGTGCTTCCTTAGTTGTTTGTACCATGCGTTCTGCCTGACCGTTGGATGCAGGATGATATGGCGCTACCCTCGCATGCCTTATCAGGTTATTTTTCAGGAATTCCTGGAAATCTTGCGATGTGAATGATTTCGCATTGTCAGACACAATAACTTGCGGTACACCATGGGTAGCAAATAGTTCTCTTAATACCGCAATAGCTGCATTTGATGCAGTAGATGGCACTATGCGCACTTCCAACCATTTAGAGTAAGCGTCAACGACAATAAAGAAGATGTGTCCCAGGAATGGACCCGCATGATCTATATGAAGTCTCAACCATGGTGCTCTGGCATATTCCCAAGGGTGTAGAGGAGCTTTTGGAGGCATTGACCTGTTTTGCTGACAAGTTTGACACTTCTGGACCATGATCTCGATTTCGTTGTCTATACCTGGCCACCAAACGTGTGACCTTGCTAGCGCTTTCATCTTGACTATCCCAGGATGTAGAGTATGCAGAATATCCATTATTTGTTTCCTACCCCCTGGAGGGATAATTACTCTGTTCCCCCAAAGTAAACAGTTTCTGTACGCCGACAGTTGCATTCTTTTTTGCCAAAACGATTTTTCCTCGGTTGTCAAATGTCTTGTTTCTTCTGGCCAACCTCGAAGAATCCACTGCAAAATTTTGGAAAGCACTGGGTCTTTGGAAGTTTCTTCTGCTACTTGCTCGGCCGTAAATGGTTTTTCAGGTACTGTTTCTAGCATACAAACTTCCAAAACTGGAGGAGGTTCAGTTTCATTACATTTTAGCGGTAGTCGACTCAGCGCGTCAGCATGTGGAATTGAACTTCCGGGAACATAGACAAGCTTATAATCATAACTATTCAATATTAGTTTCCAGCGAAGCATTCTTGGAGAAACGACTTCTGGAACAGGTTTATTTTCACCCAGTATCCCTAAAAGTGGCTTGTGATCAGTACGTATTTCCACGAACCTGCCGTAAATGTAATCATGAAATTTCTTCAGGGCAGTGATGATAGCGAGTGCTTCTCTGTCAAGCTGAGCAAAGTTCCTTTCTGATTTCGACATTGTCCGACTATGAAATGCTATTGGTTTCTCTTCACCATTCGATTCTATGTGACTCATCACTACTCCTACACCATAGGGACTAGCGTCACAGCTAAGAATGAGTGGTTTCTTCTCGTCATAATGTGCCAGAACTATATCAGATGATAAAAGCTGTTTCAGTTGAGTGAACGAATCATCTTGCTCTCTTGTCCAATTCCATGGTATATGTTGATGTAGCAATTTGTGGAGAGGCTCCGCCAATGTTGCTTTGTCTTTAAGGAACACATGGTAAAAATTAAGCATGCCCAAAAACGCTTGTAGTTCCGGTTTGCAGGTTGGAGCAGGAGCTTCTTTAATGGCTTGTACTTTTTCTTTAGTAGGCTGGATTCCATCAGATGTAATCCAAAATCCGAGAAATTTGATTTCTCTTACAAAGAATACGCATTTGTCTCTTCTCAAACGGAGGCCATCTTGGCGGAACCGCTCTAAAACGGCATGCAATCGTTCTCTCAATTCTTTCGTCGATTCCCCGACCACCAGTACATCATCGAAATATGGTAAAACTCCGGTAACTCCTTGAAGGCGAGTATCCATGAATCTTTGAAATATCTGGGGAGCCACAGATACTCCAAATTGTAATCGATTCACCCTGTATGCTCCTTTATGAGTTATTATAGTCTGGGCATCAGCACTGGGTCTATCAACGGACAGTTGTTGATATGCCTGTTTGAGATCCAGTCTTGCAAAAATTTTACCGCCAGCAAGTGTGGCTAATATCTCTTGTATAGCTGGAATCGGATACACATCTTTGAGCAGCGCTTCATTGATAGTAACTCGGTAGTCACCGCATATACGCAAGCTTTTATCAGACTTCACAACCGGTACGATCGGGGTAGCCCATACTGGATGGATTACGGGTTCTAAAATGCCCTGTGCAATCAGTCTTCTTAACTCCTCTTCGACTAGTGGTTTCAATGAAAACGGAAGCTTCCTAGCTCTAAGTACTAATGGTTTCACTGCAGGATCTATATTCAAGGAAATTGGTGGGCCCCTAAAATTTCCTAAACCCTCAGCAAAAACATCTGCAAATTCCTTCAGAATCTGATCCGATTCTGCTTGAAGGTCTGTTTCAACAGAATTTATTGAAATTCCTGTCATCGATATATTCAATGGAATAAACCAATTCCTACCTAGTAAATTGGCAGTATTGTTTTTTGCAATCACTAATGGCAAGTCCTTCTGAATTTTGCCGAATACTACTGGAACTTCGCACATTCCTAGTGTTTCTATTTCATTATGCTGATAATCACGCAAAATAAAATTGTTTTTTTTCAATATTGGCTTCTCCAGGCTGAAAATTTCATGAAATTGCTTCATACCAATCATTGAATATGCTGCGCCATTGTCTATATTCATGTTGACAACATGATTGTTGATGGAAACTCCGATATTGAATTCGGATGAATTTTTTGACACACTGTAGACCACCTCGTAAACGGAATCGTCATTATCACGAGATGTCATTTGCTGATTGTCATCATCTGAAATATGCACAGACCTAACATTCGAGTTTTTATTTTTGAAAGACTTCTTCTTTGACAGACATGCCCGTTCAATATGTCCCAGTTTGTGACAAAAATTGCATATGGAATTTCTGAACTCGCAGTCTGAAGAAGAATGTGCATTATTACAACGGAAACACGTGAATTTATTGCCTGCAGGTCTCTGAGGAATGGTTTGTTTGGTGTTTCGTCTCACCTGATTTGTATAACTTATATCTGGTTCTCTCAATTCGAGAACATTTCGAACTGCTGCTTCATGAGCTAGTGCAATTTTTTCTGCGTTCTCAAATGTTAGGCAGGACTCAGCTAGTAATCTTCGTTGCAAGGTTTCATCTTTAACGCCGCAAACGAGTCTATCTCTGAGCATTTCTGTGAGCAGAGTGGTGCTAAAATTACAGTCTTCTGCCAATTTACGTAGCTCACCAATGTAAGATGAAATAGTCTCGTCAGGTCCTTGTTCTCTTCTATGGAAACGAAAACGACCAACCATTTCAGACTTTTTTGGAGAAAAGTGCGCATTGAGCTTTTCCATGAGATCCTTGAAGGTCAAATCTTCCACTTCTGTGGGCGATGCCAACGAATGTGCAATCTCAAATGTTGCAGATCCACAAATGCTTAGGAAAACTGCTCTTTTCCTTGTGTCTTCTTCAACACCATTAGCTTGTAAGTAGAATTTGAAACGTTGTAAGTACAACTTCCATTTTTGAGGCTCGTTCGGATTGAAGGGTTCAATGTTTCCGATTGTTGCCATATTTGGTATTTCCTTCTCCTTTATCGACTGCGCCAATTTGTTGTGTTTATGGTACACAAGTAACCAGTAGGTTCTCAGAAGGAATACTATATATTATGGATAATATGATACATGAAAATATGTAATCTGAAGTGACATTAACATTAACAAAACTGTCTAGTGACGATTGTTTTCTTTTATTACTGAGTGTTCTGTTTAATATTTTGATCGGGACGTAACACACTGTGACCTGTCAATGTAATTTTTTTCTGTCTCTTTCTTTTGTTGCCTTGAAGATTTTTTTCCACTTGATCTCCATATTCTGCTTCTGTCGTCTCTTCTCCGACTTCTGCTTGTTCTGGTGTCAGTTCTGGTCCTATTGGTTGTGAGTTCTCTTCATTTTCTCTGCCCTCTACTGACCTTCGCCATTCCTTTCCTTCCATAATCTTTCATTATTCCTTAATCACCTATTGATTTTTTCATATCCTTTTAAACGGCTGCTGCTGCTTCGATTTTGTGATGTTTTTCTGGTTCTCTAGTCTCCTCATTCTGTAGGCATGCTTCTTCTACACCTTTATCATCGTCAATTACTCCATTTGGTGATGTTATGATTTCTATATCACCAGATTCATTATCATCTGATCAATCAGTTTAAGTAGATATTGTTTGGACGTTTAAAATTTTTTTTCAAATATAGAATCACATTCATTCAGGACAGTGATATTTTTCGAATTCTCCAGAATCAAACCATCATCGAAGAGAATTGGTGAGCTAGAAATATTGATATTCGAGACTTCTGGATTATTTGTAAATGAATTGCATTGATCATTTTGGAGGATTTGTTCACGTGCCATTGACACCATTCTGTTAGAGCGATTGTTTTTTTTGTAATTCTGAAAGGAATGAACGTTGTAGAAATGGTCCAAATTTGATGATGAAATATCTTCTCGTTGAAAATAATGGAACTATGAGGAAGTGAAACCGTGTTGGATGAGAACCGATTTTCCAAAATTTTCTGTTTGAGTTTGAGCTTTCTGTTGAGCACACCATCTTCTCCTTCCACTATGACCACGAGGTATTGTCACATGACGAATTCATTGCTTTTCATTGATTTGGCATGTAAGAGCTATTGTCAGTAGGTTGGAGGAAATAATTATGTAATGAAATGTTCATCTCCCTGTATTGTGATAGATGATAATGTTAGTGTCATGAATTTCATGAATTCTCATTAATGTCATCTTGGAATCTTGTTGATTAAAGCCTTTATTTCTAGAGGTAATTCATTACAATTTAATCAACAAGATGAATAAACTCCTAAGACCTGAAAGATTCGATCCTCAATGCGATTCTCCGAAAATTGCTAACGAATGGACACACTGGATAACCACCTTTGAAAACTTCATATCCTCGGTTGAAGAAGCTAATGAAGAAGGGAAATTGAAGCTTCTTATAAACTATGTTGGCTATTCCGTATATGAAAACATTGTCTACTGCAAGACTTATTCTGAAGCGAAGAAGTTACTGAATGGGATGTTTGTGAAACCGAAGAATGAAATGTTTGCAAGATACTGTCTCACTTCAAGAAGACAACAGCCAGGGGAAACTATCGATCATTTTATCCATGCACTGAGACAATTAGGCAAGGATTGTAACTTCAAGCCTGTTAGTGCCGATGAAAATTGAGACGATTACATACGAGATTCTTTCATAAGTCGACTCAGTTCAGTTCAGATACGACAACGACTTTTAGAGAATAATACTCTAACACTTCATGAGGCTATCAGTCAAGCACAGTCTCTCGAATCCGCTCAAGAACATTCGGAGGCCTATGTAAGTCCAACTTCATTTGTAAATGCAACACCTTCATCAGGTAAAAATGATCTCCCAGAATTCTATGAACAAACAACTGCTTCTACTGACACTCTGGTAAGTGTGTGCTACACATTTCGTGTGATAGTTATCTATCGATACTATTTTTTCCACAATCTGACCATTGAGGGAGCTGAAGTATCATATACGTATTAATAAACAATACGGATCATAACGGGTGCCAGGATGAAGCCAAAAATATGAAACAAATGAATATCCATAAGGATTTGGTGGCATGATACGCATGCGCCATGCGCTATTATAGTAGTCATCAAAGACATGCGTTTCGGTGGACAATGGCGTTTACTAGCCTTTCAATCAAAGCAGTATGTGTCTGATCGTTTCAAAACTTTTCCTTATGGATAGTCATTTGTCTTCAAAAATCGACTTCATGTTTCGCTATGGAAACAGATAGAGATTATCCGTATTGATTATTAATTAGGCAATACAAACCACGTGTCATTTTAGCTGACAAGATAGCGTCTGGTTGGCAAACAAAGATTATACATCACTTGTAATTAAATTGTATTTTGCCCAAATCACCCTATTATTCTGGTAGTTTTATGTGTCAGGTGTTTGAGGGAGTCTCGGAGCTGAATTGAACAGTGCTTCAATATGCTGAGTTCATATTTCCAGAAGTAATTGCAGGAAAACCCAGAGGTTGGTCAGAGGTAAACATGAATATTTATTGTTTTTTCGGCAATTTTTCTCAACTAACCAGTGAATTTTCATTCCTGAAACTATCATACAACCATAATTTGTTTGTAGATATCTGACGAAGCTGATGTTAATCAAGGATTTGAAGCCCTCCACATCTGAAACTGCTGACTGATTAGACTACCTCATAATTATACTCTCCCACTATTTATAGTGACCCACAGTTTCTACCCTCATGAGCAAATGAGAGCATTCAAAACCCTTGTTGTTCACAAGTATTTTTCAGCAACTTTTGTCCAGGAAGTAGACAGGAAGATGAATGATTTTCATGTCATAGATGGAAAGGTAACTTTTTACTTTTATAACTAAATACCTTTCATGATTGGAACATTTTGAATGATGAAATTATGTTATTCATATATTTTTAGATATATTTCCTACCTCATATTCATGTATATCTTATGCAATTTTTTTTAGGTAAAATATTCCCAATCAGATTCTGTGCTAATAAGTAACTTGAGGCTTGGGCAAGTAAATAAGGAACAGTTTCATGTACTGATGTATGTGCTTTGTGACCCATGCCACCACTCTCACCATGATTGTGCCCATCATACCAATAGCAGAAATGGACATAGGTACAGTTGCTCTGAATGGTTTAATACAAAATCCCTACTATATCTCCAATGTCCCCAGGTAGCAGAGTGACGTCCAATTGACGTCATTTTTTGGTCATGAAATGACGAAGAGGACGTCCAAAAATGACGCCTGAGAAACCCTATAATGACGTCAAAATGTCACAGCCATATGACGTCATACTTTGACGTCATAATGACGTCGCAAAATGACCAATAAAGGACGAAATAAAAAAAATTAGGAGGTTTATATATATATACGGTATTATTGGTACATGATAATACATACAAACCTTTGATGACATTCATTTTGTAAGTATACGTTGTGGTAACTTGGTTGATGGTCCTCCCGGGCAGTCCTGTTGAATCCTATGAATCTCCATATGACAATATCGTTAGCTACTCGTATTTGTACCTAAAATTATGTAGCGAGCGTCGGCGAGATGTAAGCTGAATTAACTTATTTTTAGCTAAACTATCCATTTCTGAGAAATCCTCTGCAAGAGGTCGATTTTATTTCCGATTTGCCACATTTGAAAGTAAGAATCATATATATACAGGGTGATCCACGTTTAAGTTAAGACGTCTTCGGCAATTTTTTCAATTGGAAACAATAATAACCTATATAATCAATTTTTGAAATATCCATAAAGATCTGAATTTAAAAATAAATTACACATAGGGTTTGTATACAGTGTGTCCGTTGAATTGAGTCATCTCGCGTGAAGTAAATAAAGTAGCCAATCAATGTACTTATAACCATAAAAT
Organism: Phaedon cochleariae; assembly: GCA_918026855.4. Taxonomy (NCBI): domain Eukaryota; kingdom Metazoa; phylum Arthropoda; class Insecta; order Coleoptera; family Chrysomelidae; genus Phaedon; species Phaedon cochleariae. Next base: position 26,362,876 of record OU896712.1, read on the forward strand.
TCCTTGCTGAGGAATCTCCCAAAATAGGTCGATTTTCATTTCAAATCACATTATTGAGAAAAAATTGAATATACAGGGTGATTCAAGTTAGAGTTACAACGTCCGCGACCATTTTTTCAAAGGAACACCCTATAAATTATTCGATTTTTTGAGTCTCTATGAAAAGCTGGATTCAAAAATATATGTGTCTTTACAGTGCGTTCGTTGGATTAAGTTCTTTTGCGAATTTGCTAATAAATTTGTTGAAAATTAAAAAAAAAAAATTTTTTCAGAGAATAATGCTCGAAGCCGTAGAATTTTATTTTCATTCAAGCTTTATCTCATATTGAATCAATATATACAGAATGATTCGTGTAGGAGAAATTACGTCATCTTCATATTTTAATGGTGATCTAATTTTACGAGAGAACTGAATTTAACGAACGCCCTGTATGCAAACCCTTTTTGTGATATACATTTGATTACGAAAATTCAATAATATATATCCGTTTGAAAAATGTGTCGTGTACGTCATAATACAAACGTGTATCATCCTGTATATTTGATGATTCCTCCGTATAAATGTCGAATTAGAAATAAAAGCCTCTCCTGTGTTCTCAGAAATATATGAGATGAGATAGATATTGGATAATAATGAATTTATCCACTACTTCACGCGAGAGCATCTAATTTATTGGACGCATACAATCCACATGATTGTGTTAAACATTTTCGAATTCCGCTTCCCATGGTTATTCCAAAGATTGAGTAATATAATAATATAAGGTGCTCTATTTAAAAAAATGTCGTTATGGTCATAACTCAAACGTGGATCACCATGATTGTATATTCAATTTTTCTCATGAATATATGGCAAATTGAAAATGAAAATCGACCGTTTTCAGCAGATTCCTCAAAAATGCATAATTTGGATGAAAATAAATTTGTTCATCAGTACTCACGAAAACATTGTATAAACAAACACACATTTAGTACGTACAATAAACAAACGATGAAAAAGTAAGAAAGCGACTGATTTTTTTTATTTGGTCGGATATACGACTTTGTAGGGACGTCATTAAGACGTCCAATATTGAACGTCAATAAGACGTCATGAAATATGACGTCATTTTTAGGTCCCTCTGAAGTCGAGGACGTCATTGACCAATAATGACCTAAAGAAGACGTCATTATGACGTCATTTCACTAACCTGTGCTACCTGGGTCCAGAGAAACGTGTTTTCTGGGAACAACATTCACAAATTGCTTTGAAGTTTCATGCCGACGTTATAATACCTGGACTTTTGGGTGGATATTAATTTCACCAGAAGTGAACTATTAGTGTAAGTGTTCAAGTGCTGATGATGGAACCCCTATGACAGTGATAAAGGGAAATTGTATGGTTCTATTTTAAATGTGCAGATATTTTAGGTACACCAGAATCAGCATGGTTTTGTGAATTCTGATTCAACAAGTTCTATAAAAAAATATGTACCTATTCATAATAAATATATCATTCAATCATTGTTTATTATTGTTTCAATCAGATCACTGAATAACTATAATGTTCTATGAAGATTTTTTCATGACTAATGTAGATCTTTTGTAATATAGTGGAATAATACAATGTATTTTTCATTTAATGAATATTACAATTATTTTGATATACTTACTTTATTTGTCTTACATTTATAATTCATAAAAATAAATCAAACAGACTGTAATTTGTGAAAGTACTTATAATCTTGTAGATTTTCACCTTGTTTTCACCAATTTTCTCTTCTATTTCTTTATCTTCCAGGACACTTTCTTCATTACACTAAAATAAATAAAAAATGATGTAGTAGTAGTATAAGGTAATCAGATGTTTTCTTGAGAACATACCAGGTCTCTCAGTTCTGATGCTTGATTCATGATTTGAACCTTTTGTCTGCTCTCAGTTTTTGATCCACATCAGTCTTGCATTTCAAATGGACAAGAGATTGATGACCCATATTATATTGCGATGCGATATTCTCATCTTTCAGGCACTATGTTCTCCTACAATAAGGTAGATGATGAATTTATGTATTAGAAACATGATGTTTCCAAACTATGTAGGGCCATCAGAAGTAATGAGTACCGTAAAAGTGCCATACTTTGCCCGGTGGGGTCAACTTTGCCCGCGTGTCATGATAATACGGAAAAAAAATTTTAGATCTGGCAACAACTTGACGCATTCTGCTTTGGTGGGGAGTGTTTGGCAACAGTGTTGTCTCGGCCATGGTGAGTGATCCAGTATGCTGCCGACTGTGCTCGTGTGTTTATAGAAGGTATGTACACATTATGTATTTCTACGGTTTTTTGTAGTGCTACAGCTAAGGACTGTAACTTTATTATTGTTCAGTATTGTGATATGCAACTCATACAGTACATAAGTCAAGGTATTTTCTCCAGATGCCTGGATTTGAATGCAACGTATGGCTGATAATTAGCAAAAAAATTCGAATAAATTGAGTGGGCAAAGTTGGCTCCTATATTTGAAACAGATAATTCTTGATATATTTCTTCCAAATGACTGATCAATAAACACAGTTGAATTGAAATTTTCAGTTTCAGTCATGGGGAAACATACCAGAATACTTGGCAGCAGAAAATACAAGGACTATAATGATGAAAAACTGGATGATGCCCTACGTTATATGAGGAATGGTATGAGCTCAAGAGATGCTGAAAGACAATTCAACATTCCTAGAAAAACTATCCTGAATAAATTACGAAATGCACATCTAGGAACTGTGGGACACCCTACTGCTTTATCGGAAGTCGAGGAGAGGCACTTTGTCGACGTGCTCAAAGCAAGTGCTGAGTACGGCAGTCCTATGACTGTTTTAGACCTGAGAATGGTCGTGAAACATTATTTGGATAAGAGAGGCGTCACTCTGTCCACTTTCGAAAATAATTTACCTGGCCCCGATTGGTGCAAAAATTTTCTAAAACGGCACAAAAATCACCTAACGAAACGTCAGTGCCAAAACATTAAGAGGAGTCGAGCTCACAAGACTGATGAAGAAATAATTTCATATTTCAATAATCTAGAAGAAACTCTAGCTGGTGTCGATCCTAAATGGATTGTTAATTACGATGAGACCAACCTGAGTGATGACCCAGGGTCGAAAAAGTGTATATTTTCTAGAGGAACCAAATACCCTGAACAAAACATGAATTTCTCAAAGAGTGCCATATCGTTGATGTTTGCAGTGACTGCTGACGGAAAATCACTGCCAATTTATGTGGTCTATAAAGCAGAAAGATTATATTATTATGATAGTTGGGTCATGGGAGGACCACCAGGCACTTTATATAACAGAACCAAATCTGGGTGGTTTGATGCCCCGACTTTTGAAGACTGATTCACAAGAGTAATCATTCCCTGGGCCCAAAAAACGAATGAACGGAAAGTGATTATAGATGATAACCTATCATCACATTTGAATATTGATGTTCTCAGAATGTGCCAGCGACAAAATATCAAATTCGTATTCCTACCGCCAAATGCAACACATTTGACGCAACCCTTGGATATTGCTTATTTCCGACCACTTAAAGGAGCATGGAGGGAAATTCTTCGAGATCTTAAACTTCAGCATCCCAAACTGAACTGCGTTGAGAAAACAGTTTTTCCACAATCGCTTAAAAAGCTTGTTGCGAAGATGGACATGAATTCTGTTAAAAATATCAAAAGTGGATTCAAGGCAGCAGGAATGGTCCCTTTCAATCCTGCTGAGGTTTTGAAACGTTTACCAAATCAAAGATTCGAAGCAAACGTTTCAGGAACAATTGATGAGACCCTACTCCAATATCTCAAGGACCAAAGAACACCAAAAGAAAAAATAACACCAAATGCGAAAAAGAGAATGTTAAGAGTTGAACCTGGATGCTCAGTATCTGCTGATTCATTAGACAATTTGAGAAATAGTGAACCTGAAGGGGAGATAACTGAAATAGAAGATATTGAAACAGCTAATGAAGAGCATGTTACTGAAGGAGGAACGCAAGATGGAGATGAAACTGTAGAAGAGGAATTGGAACTTCGAGAAGGTTCCTATGTCATTGTCCAGTTTTTTGGCAAAAAAAAATCCTCTATTACCTTGGACTCGTAGTTGTGGCTGAAGATCCCGATAAAGACAATTGTCTAATGATTAAATTCATGAAACGGAAGATTGGAGCGAATAACGTCTTCATATTTCCTGATGCAGAAGACATCAGCTCTATAAACGTTCTTGATATAAAGCGGATCCTGCCTGCCCCTTCTATAGATAGAAGGGGACAATACACTTTTAAAGTGAATTTATCAGAATATAATATTCAGTGATATTATATTACCAATAGGTACCTGCCTTCAAAAGTCTGAATCGAGTTGATTTTTAAGTTTACATGTTTATTTTTTGTTAGAGAATATTTTATTTTTATTTTTTTATAAATAAATAACTTTTGGACATCAAATCGTGTTTATTTAATGCTGAAAAATTTCAAGCATAATCTGTAGCGATTCTATAACATTTTTGATGGGCAATGTTAGACAATGAAGCGGTTATCTTTGTCAAAACACGGTATTCTTATCGATGGGCAAAGTTGCGCAAAATCGTAGCGAACTTTGCCCACCCACAATTTTTTTTTTCAAACTTCCTATTAAAATTTTGACATTTTGATTTTATCTAGGTGTTATCCTTATAGATGTTCATGCCTCAATGAATTAGGTGGAACTGTTATTCAAGAATTTGATGAAATATCAATGAAAAACGCAAAAATGTGGGCAAAGTATGGCACTTTTACGGTATTGATTTATTTTATCAAAATGAAGAAAAGATAAGTTTTCCATAGGATGAAACACTAAACTCATCAGTTCAAGAGTAGGTAGGTACATAAAAATAATATTAAAATCTTTTTTCTTGGGTACCTGTTATGAAAATAGTGTCTGCCACATATCCTCTTGTTTATTATGATTGATTCTGTTGCTGATTCTTTCTCTTGGTGGCTGCTATCCACATTTCCCTGATTTTTCTTGATAGATTCTTCATCTTTGGGTAATGCTCAGAGTTTTTCACAGTATTACAGTAGGAATGTGGCAAAACAGCAAATGGTCCCGATCTGCACTGCCTCCACAATCTACCACAATTCACGTTACTGGCAATTTTCTTTTCGAAATCATACTGAGTTTTCATTTTTCACAATAAATCTAGCCGAAACTCGATAAAATAATACTGTAAGAGGCTTCCAAAACCCACAAAGTTCTCAAGTAAACAAACTTGTCTTCGGATTATTTGCCAACCAGACGCCATTTTGAAATTATTTGACAGGTCGTTGGATTGCCTAATACGTATATGTGAAGAATTCAGTTTGAGGTTATTTTCTTGGGCTGAGGTGGAGCAGATATTCATGGGGTACCTAGGTCTTTGTTTACTAAAGTTGTGGCCCTTTCCAATAGACAGAAAGACATCTAAATGGGATGATTGTATATCTACCAGTATCCAGATTTCATACCAAGTTGTCAACGTTTCCTAATAATTTCTCACTGTTTATTATCATCCAGCTTGTACTCGGTGATGAGTTTGTTATATATTTTGAGTAGTATTTCCATATAGTATTTAATGAAGGTGTAGATTCACATTTTCTTGAGCTTACCTCAATAGAAGAGGTATCTTTCTGCTGTGAATGAACATAAACATTTGGTGGTCGTTATACAGGATGGTACCATTTAGACTTCCTGAGAGGGATAATGATGATGTACTACCTCAACTTAATCAAAATGACTCCCCTCTTCTGAGTCTATACAGGGTGACATCACTTTAAGTTTCCAAGAAGAATTTCCATAATGTCATTTTCAAATTAATCGAAATCACTGCAATTTTCTGGGCTTATATACAGTGTCATCACGAGAAGTTTTTGAACATGGTAATGATGGTGGGCTCTTCTAACTCAACAAGAATTGCAATACATCTTTGGAGAGAACAATACAGGGTGGATTTATCTGAAGTTTTCAAGGGGAATATCAGTTATCTTTCTGAATTGAATTCAGTAGACATGATAAAGCTATATATTTGGAATGTTGGGAGTATTCGAGTTGGTCATAGGCTGAAGAGAGTGAAATCATACAAAGTGAACCAAAGGGTTATAACTGTTCTGCTCAAGATTCCAGATCACCCTTCAATGATAATAGTTCAATATCTATTCGAACGGGGTATGACAGTTCTTTGAGTGGAAACCTGAGTACAGAAATATTGTCGAAGTAGGGAATAGCGTGTATTTGGCTAATTCCTTCACAGGGCTTCTCATCTAGTGGTATAGGTCTGTTCAAGTGTTCATATCTCATGTGCTAGGTGCTCAAATCTGGAGGCTTGAGATTCCTGGTTGTTCGGCCCAGGACTAACTCTGCTGAACTTTATCCAGATTCAGACAAACTTTGGCTGCAGTTACCATCAGCTGCTAGTCGCGGACATCAAAACTACAAGTAGTTTGCAATCTGACTTGTAAACATCGACGTGGGCTTGCACGCAAGTTTTTATCTACATGAAAACTGATATACAAATTTCATTTATTATCATGATATAGTGTATTGATTGTACGTTACATTGAGTTTGCACTTTTGATTCCACATATCCCAGTTTATATCTGCATCTATATTTATCAGCGCTGGTGAGCCAATTTCCCCTATCATCTAGGTTGTACCCTTTTCTTCGGAGGTGAGCGGATTAGTACTCAGGGTTGTTTGGGGTGAATTCATCTGGCGTCCACTCAATTTGAGAATTCCTCTTTTAACGATTTTTCTTCTTATCGAACCCCTCCATCTCCACTATAGCGAATAGCAAACTAACCGCCTTTCATCTGAAACCCAGTTTATATGACTAGTTTTAGTTAGGAACGTTGAGGTAGGTCGCACGTCGCGTGTTAGGTGTTGCTTCCTGATACAGGAAATGTATAGTAGAATTTTCTACTTCAGTAGCGCCCATGACTGCACCCGTAGACTGTCGAACTCCATTTCATAGTATCGAAAAAGCTTCAGCTCCAATCTTGTACTTACGTGCCCAGATTTCATCTGATCGTTCCAAGTACAAATCGATGCATCCGCGTATGGCATAGGTGGAGTTCTTTCCTAGATTATTGACGATGGCGAACATATAATTTGTTATGTCAGTCGATTCTTAACTCGACTAGAGCACAATTATAACACTGTAGAACGAGAATGTCTTGCTGTTCTGTACTCCGTAGAGTTGCGTATTTACCTAGAAGCTACAGACCACAACAGTTTGGTATGGCTTTATATTTTACGAGAACCTAAGGGACTGGTTACTTCCGCCTTCAACAGTTTAATTTTGAAATATTTCATCGCGAAGGCAAAGACAACGTCGTAATCGACGCATTGTCTAGAGCAGTACCAGAAATCAATTATGTGTCTATCAAGATTTTGACTATTTCATCTTCAGATAAATGATATCTTCACACGGTTCGTTTAATAAGAGGAAGTTCTTCAAAGTAACCTCAATGGCACTTGATTAATGAGAGATTATTTAAGTATCAAATACTAAATGATACACGAAGTCATCTCCACGACATATAATGTGATTAAAACATCAGAATTGGTTGGTACATGTTTCGGACATATATATGTCCATCATCAGCCTTATGAGAAATCACATAAATAGTGTCATGGGGATAAAAAAAGTTATGTGACCAAATTCAACATTTCAAAGCGTCCACGTTGCCAATCCTAATGTCGCATCCATATGTGCCATTTGATGGTCATTACAAAGAACGAAAAACAATGTATGGTAATTTCCGGGGGTTCGTTGGGTTTCCCCATATAATATTTTCTTCAAACCCAAACAAAAGAAGAATTTTCTGAAATGTTAAATTTGGTCACATAAACTTTTTAATCACCATGACCCTATCTATGTAATTTCTCATAAGGCTGATGATGGACATATATATGTCCGAAACATGTACCAACCAATTCTGATCTGTTGAATACATTATATGTCGTGGAGATGACTTCATGTATCATTTAGTATTTGATAATTGACTCTACTTTGAGATACCATGGACTTCTACCAAAGATTATTTGAATATGTTTGAGAAAAGCTGAAGAAAATTATTGATGACAATCATGACAAAACAATAGCTTGTCATGCCGGTGTTTGTAGGACCTTTTAACTAATAAAGAAGTGGTACTATTGGTCAAAAATGCAAGCTGATGTAGCTGTCCACGTCTGAAAATGTCAGATATGTAATCGTCACAAACCGAAGTATATCTTGTACGAAATACAACTTTTTGTACTATTCTGGTAAACCTACACATGCACACAGCTGAATAACACATACACACCGAAGTTACAACGTCCCGCTGGTTAAATGGAGAAACACCCTGAACCAACTACTTTGTGGCGGATAATATCGGTTGATCGTGTCGGACCATTGTTCCGTTCAGAAGAGGAGTACCGATTCATTTATGTTTATTTTTATGTAACCGATACTTTCAGCAAGTTTTCTTCATTTTTTCGTGCAAGGACCACGACTGTTGCTGCTGTTACGCATATAACTGAAGAACATATTCTTCTGATAATCAGTTATCCTCAAATTTTGATAGATGACAGTGGAAAACAGTTTCAATCTAAAATCTTCAAGAAGTTATGCGATGATTATCATGTTCATATCAGATTAACGCTTCTGTATCATCCGCAAGCAAATTTCGTTAAGAGAGTCAACCGAGTTCTCGAAGCAATACTTTCGTGTTATGTCAAAGAGAACCATAGAGTATGTGCTAAGCTACTGCCAATGGTAGGATGTGCGATCCGCACTTCAGTTCACGAGGTAACGAGCACAAACCCAGTGGTAATATCTACGAACATCCTCTATCATATGCTGATATAGATAGCGCTGCCACTCCCAGAATGGTGGTAAAATAATCCATAAGCATTTTTTCACGATGCACGCTCAAAGTCCAATCGGGTCTATAATCTGAGGCGAAGGCCGGTCAGTTATTCGGTTGGTGATTCTGTCTATGTGAGAAACCATGTTCTCTCTGACGCTTCTCTGACGCTTCCAATCATTTCACTACTGAATTTGCACCCAATTATGAAGGTTCTTTCACCATGGAAAGGAAGCTATTTCTCCCGTAACATATGAGATTGTGGATGACAATGGTCAGTCTAGAAGTACTTGGAATGTGCAAGCTTCTAAGGCTCGTCCGTCTGTTCCAGGTTCTGAGGATGAGGACTCTCCTGATCTCTTCACGGATATTCGATTCCTTAGGCAGTAGTTGCGACGGGATTTCAAGGTTTGCAGGTGAATCTCTTCGAGGTAATGGGGTAGTGTTTCACTTCGTTTTCTCTCTAACAAAAATCCAGCTCATGGAAAATGGAAATAATGATGTTACGTACACAACCCTGTATTATTATGTTCCTCCGCTCATCAATTCGTGAAATCAGGTATGAAGAGATGACGTGGTCGTGTTATTGTTAACCTGTTAGCTGATCCAAGCCTGTTTGTCTGTTGATCTCCGTGGATTGTAATATCGGGATGTATCTTGACCATACTTGAGTTATGAAACCTTCTAAAAATATTCATTTCACAATTTCATCCCCATTTTGATCATTGTTTCGTTTATATCGAGATAATTATTGATTCACCAAGATTTCACTGTCAGAAGTGTCACCTGGAGACGACTGACAAGTGAGAGCTATTTGCAAACAACAAATCTCATTTTGTTTTCGCATTAACACACTTCTTCTCTATCTTTAGCTACTATCAAAAGGGGTTATTACTGGAAGTCCAGTTATATTTTTATTCAAAGATTTGGTTTAGCCCATACAATGATTATGATCGAAGTGTTTCATTCGACTCGACCTACATCACAACCCATTTTGTTCATGATATCAGTACTATTTTGGATATTCGATGTGATGTCCTAATGGGTTGTGTCCTATCATGTTAGTGGTTCTTGTTGAGGAAGAAGATTCTTTGCGTGATTTTGATGTCGTTTCCGACCTTCAACATCTGCACATGTACGAATTCGAGAAATTTCTGTATTTTTCTGGAATTGATTTGGTGCGCATTAGGTTGGCTGTTGTTATTTTAACATAATTCACGCTTCGGTTTGTGTGCTTCGGAAGTCATGGTCTGGCGAAAGCCGAGACATTCTCTAATGTCTGGAAGAAAAAAATTTGGTGTAAAGCCATTTAGACTCAGGTGGTGTAATCGATGGTCGATATGTCTCCCACCGAGGTCGATTGCCATGTTGGCAGGTCATAAAAAATTTTCTTTCGGCAAAAGAACAGCCCACTGAAACTGGCTAAACTATCGCGATCCATTTCGAAATCCTCGAGTAAACCAAATAGTGGTACAAGTAAGCCAGAGGTTCGGTTTCTTTGTATCCAGTATGCTTATAGTAATTTTTCAAAAGTGTTGAGATTGTTAAATCAAGGATCTATATTGTCTGGTAACCTTTGTTGGCTCTGGTACCAGACCTCATTTTCGAAGGATTTGTGGCTGGAAAGCACAATGACGGCATTACTCATCTCCACAAAACCCGCTCATCATCCAAGATGTATTTTCTGATCTCCTTCACGTTTTATCGAGTGTTATGCATGTTTCCTTCAGGGTTTTTCGTATCAGTTGTCGTCTGTTTTTTGCTTCTGGTGCTCCCATCCTGTGTATCACCTTCAGTAGGAGGCCATAGAGCTGTGGCCGAGCAAATGTTTCTTCTTGTGGCTAATTGGGTCCACAGACTTCGGTACCTGGCACCCTGAGGGTTCACCCTGTTTCTACATCTGGAAATCTTTGAACCTGTATGTCATCCTTCTCTTCATACCTACGTTGTGCACACTGGACATCTTAACGTTGCAGCTTGGACATAGCTACCCTGCATTTATGTCTGCGCACCTGTAGTTCTGCTTCCTGCTGGTGAGTTCGTTCCATTCATGCTGTTCTGGATAACTATCACCAAGGATCTACCTACCAACCTACCAACCTAGGTAAAAATGTATTCAGTCATGAGGGGTAAATATTACATAAGCTCTGACCCAATGTGCACTGCGGTAAATGTAACCAACATTCAACACATGAAATTGATGTGATTGTCTGCTGTTTCGGAGAGATGATTTCGACCAGTCATTTTCATGTACCTTTGAGTCGAATTCACTGTCACTATTTACTGAACCAGAGAGTTGATTTTAGTCAGTCTATATGTATATTTTCTCCATAATAGTGTTGTTGGAATCACAGACAGAGTTTATGAAATTCTCTCCAGAATATTGAGTGTAATATATATCTAGCATGCACAGGTTCATTGGGAACATGGAATAATAACAAGATAGTGGCAGTCAACAAAATAAAGGATTTTGAGAAATTCATTCATATTGAATTCATTATTATTTATCATTTTGTATATACAGAAATAGTACATGGTGTCAAGTGTGATTTTGTATTGAAGTATTGCCTGACATGAAGTTGAAGCAATGCAGAGAAATCCAGTCATCATCAAGTTTTTCGATAGATGCATTTTCTGTGGAGGAAGTCATTTTTATGGTGAATGTCCTGCTTTTTGAAAAATTTGCACCAACTGCAATAAGGGAAATCACTTCCCGGCTTTTTATAAGAAAATGAAAGGGCCATTAATGAAGAGAGATATAAATGAAGTGGCAGTAACAGAGGAAACTTCAGCTGGGATTGTTGTCACCCCAGATGCCGAATTCTACATCAGTTCCGTTGCACAGGGCGGAGAGAAGATGTGGAAGCAGAAACTGTTGATAAAAAACAAAATGGTGATATTCAAAATTGATTCTGGGGCGGAAGTTAGTATCTTGCCATCAAAAATTGCCAAAGAATTAAATATAAATCAGGTAGACGTAAGAAGGTCTAATATATCATTGCTTTCCTATAGGAATTCCAAGCTGAGTCCGTTCAAATACATATTGGAGTTGAAAAAAATGCAATCCCTGTAATTCAGCCAATAAAACTGGATTCATCAATGTCGCATGGGAGATTGAGAGCAAAATTGAAAGAGTAAGAGGGAAAAAATATAATTTCCAAACTTGAAAAACCTACAGAGTGGCTTAGTCAATTAGTGATTGTCGAAAAAAAATGTAGATCTCCGTTTATGTCTTAACCCTCGATTCCTAAATGCAGTCATCAAACGAGAATATTTTCTGATTCCTACCCTCGAAGATACCACTTTCAAATTGAATGGCTGTAAAGTATTTTCAGTGATAGATATGAAAGATGGATATTTTCAGGTTCCCTTGGATGAAAAGAGTGCGAATTTGTGCGCAGTTAGTACACCCTTTGGGAGATTTAAATTCTTGAGATTGCCATTTGGCATCTGTTCAGCTCCATAAATATTTCAAAAGAGAAACTTTGAATTCTTTGGACAATCTGGACAATCTGTCCAGGTACTGGGATCTACTTTGATGACATTATCATTGGAGGCAAAAATGAAAAAAAACATAATGAAAATTTGAAAACGGTTTTAGATAGAGCGGTTCTTTATAACATTGAATTTAATGAAATAAAAATTCAATTCAAACAAAAAACTGTTAAATTCATGGGTTAAATTTTTGGTGAAAACGGCATCGTCCCGGACAATAACTATGTCAAAGCTATTGTAGATATGAAAACTCCTGAAAATGAAACTGAATTATCGAGAATACTATGAATGGCAAAATTTTTAGCTGAATTTCTGCCGCATATGTCAGAGATAACAACTCCGCTGAGAGAGTTGACTAAAGAAAATGTTCCTTGGCATTGAACAGATCAGCATGATTTGTCACTAAAGAACTTGAAACATGCCCTAGTTCAAGCACCGATACTAGAGTATATTGATATGAAGAAAAATACTGAAATACAGTGTGATGCATCTCAAAATGGATTAGGAGCATGCTTATTACAAGATGATCATTTAGTGGTATGCGCTTCGAGTAGCCTAACGGCAACTGAAAAGCGATATGCACAAATTGAAAAGAAGCTCTTAGCTATTGTGTTCGCATGTGAAACATTTGATTTTCACATTTATGGACATACATCAATCGCAGTAACATCGGATCATAAGCCCCTGGTAGCGATTTTCGAAAAAGATTTGAATCAAGTGTCATCTCGACTTCAAAGGTTGTTGATTAAGACATTAGCTCATAATCTCAATGTAACATATATGCCAGGTGAGTTGTTATACATTGCAGATACGTTATCGAGAGCTGCATTAGATAATTCTGAAAATACTGAGTAAGATTATACAATTCATTCATTATCAAAGTCGTTACCGATATCTGAATTTAAAAAAACAAGATTTGAAAAACAGAACAAGAGAAGACTGGATCTTATCGCAGATATCTAAGTTTTGTACTGAGGGTAGGCCGTCAAATAAAAAAAAGTAGCCGAAGGCGTGAGACATTTTCTCAAATAGAAAAATAAAATTCGAGTTGAAGATAGTCTGTTATTCTTGGGAGACAATGTTATTGTTCCTTAGAGTCTCTAGCAAAAAATGCTTCATTTATTGCAAGAAGGTCATCTTGGAATAGAAAAATGTAAAAATCGAGCAAGAACTGCATTGTATTCGCCGTATTATTTGAATAGGGATATAGAATACTTCATGGAAAACTGTAATACGTGCCAGAAATTCTCCAATAATAATCACAAGGAACCGCTTCAGTCATTTCCTATACCAAAGAGACCATGGCGGAGAATATCAACTGACATATTTACATATGGCAGTCAGAGTTACTTGGTGATATTTGATTCATACTCTGATTGGATTAAGCAATTATATTTGAGAGATAAATCATCCAATGAAGTTATAAAGCAACTGGAGATGATATTTTCAAGACTTGGAATTCCGGATGAGCTAGTTTGTGATAATATTCCTTTTGGTAGAATTTTATTGCGTTCATTTTCGAATAGTTGGGGATTCGAAATTTCTAAACATAGTCCAAATTAACCACTGTCTAGCGGACTGGCAGAGAAAGCGGTAAATATTGCAAAAATTATTAATTGAATTAAAAGAAGATACTCTAATGCAGTATAGAAACACTCCTCTCAAATATATGAATGCTCCTCCCAGTCTCCCAATTATTGATGAGTAGAGTTTGCAAGACGAAGTTGCCTGTTTGCACAAACCTTTCGAAACCTCAAATTCAGGGTGGTGTTGCAGATAAGTTAGCTAGGAAGCGAAATGTTAGTGCGAGCTTTCATTACTTGCATGTAAAAAGAGAACTTTCAATATTGAATGTAGGTGATAGTGTATTAGTGAGAAATTGAAATATCTGGGAACATGGTCAGATTATGAAAAAATGAGTCGCCAAGATCTTTCATAGTAAAAACTGAGGAGAAAAAACTTGGTGATTCTCTTCAGGCCCTTGACATGGACATTGTAAACCAGTCGAGGAATTCTGAACCTGATGAAGTTGAAAATGTTTTTGATGAAGAAGGCAATAATATATTGTCTGATGAAGATCTGATTCATATGGAAAATTCGAGTCGAATGAATCCAACTAACTGCACCAGATTTGGTCGACAGGTGAAAGCCCAAATCAAATTTAAAGATAATCAAGGATACGATTGAGAGATAGGATGTGATATAGTGTATATTATGTAATATATTGTAAATTATTTGATATAGACTTTAGGAGGAGCATGTAATATATATCTAGCATGCACAGGTTCATTAGGAACATGAAATAATAACAAGATAGTGGCAGTCAACAGAATAAAGGATTTTGAGAAAGTCAATCATATCGAATTTATTAATATTTATAATTCTGTATATACAGAAATAGTACATTGAGAGTATTCTTTCCGTGAGATGATAAATATATTTTCTTCACTGAGCCCAACTCACCTACCTCAGTCACAATGATTTTATGTTCAATCAATGAGGAGCAATCAAAGGACCCCGCACTTTCCTTATGGAAAATGGCTTTCGGTTAAATTCTCCGAATTTTTGGTATGATGTAGATTTTGACTTCCTTAGCAGAAGTGCCCATGGGCACATAGAAATCGGCTGACCAGTTTTCGAGAAACAAGGTGTCAAAGATGGTGAGTGAAGATTTCTGCTCAGAATTTTTAACAACTCCGAGAATTGACAAAACATCCATTGATTCATGGAAAAACAGGCCTGAATGATGGTACAATGCCATCTGTATCTCGTATCTATTACAACAGGTTGAACAAAGACAAATCCAATCCGATTGATTTTAAACCAACCAGGGTAGGTTATTCCATGAGAATTAGAGATTCAATTGAGCCTGGACGAACTTCTTCAATCTTGATCGAAATTTACTGATATTTTTTTTATATACAAGATGGTTCGAAAATAGGGGTAGGTCAATCCCTAGTTTATTGTACCGGGAAGGAGAGAGCATGTCATATTTATAACAGACATTCTTCAATGTTGAGAACGTCGCATACTCTTGTCATATATAAAGGGTGAGTAAAAAGATACAGTCCAAGTTTTTTGAAAATATTCGGTTTTTGCAATGAATACCCTGTATTTCGAAAAAGGATCGGTTAATTTTTTATGAATTTTCGATATATTATACGATTCGAGGAGTCCGAGATATTGTCATCAATATTAGCATGGGTCTCCGGACTCTTTTGTTGGCTATATACTTTTGAATGTACCGATTTCATTTATACCCGATATACTCCATTGGAGTCCGAAATGGGCTATTTTCAAACAATTTATGTGAAGAATATTCGGGCTAGATAATAGTGCGGTATACCTAATCCAAAAATGCGATACTTTTTATACAGGGTGGATGAAAGGTTTTTCATTTGATAGCCCTGTTTTCGAAGAAACTAGAGAACATTGAAATGAGTCAGAAGCAATAATAACCCTCTCGAAGTTGGAACTCATTCTACAGTATCTGGAAGAGCTTATTCAATTCAGATGCAGAAATATTATAAACAATTTCTGTGAAATGTGCGGTTTCTACAAAATTGGGATATTTAGTACTGAATGAACAAGTGAATGGTTAAGGTATTATACCTCCCAAAATTATACAAGTCCGCGAATAGGAATATTCACGTTTTGTGGTGATTTCTTCTTTGAACCGGGTGATGAGGGCACATTGTCACGTCATCAGGAACAAAAATATCGGTCGAAACATGAATATTAACTTTTCAATCTTTAGTTACCCGCTGAATGTTATGTCGAGAATCACATATGAAACAAGTATTGCTTGAAGTTTGAGCTAAGGCTCGTATTTTATTCCGAATCAACAAATTAGAACTGAAACACAGCCTAGTGTTGGCATTGATGTCATCTTGAGGCCACCCTGCAGCATCTCGCCTAGCAACAGCCAACTCCTGAACAGGAAAATCATTGTCTCCAAGAATCCGACACATTTTTTTACTGCGAAATTGTCTGTCACACACGTAACGAATCTATTACGAATTGGCATAGTGAAAAAATGAAGAACTGATATTCCGACTAGAGGAAGATTCAGTAATTCTAGATGAATAACACTCCTAAATACACCTATCAATTGATGAAAACTGACAGTTCTTACCTGAAAGCATTAGGAACGTATTTTGTTCCCATAGCCTCCGTCAAGGAAAGACGAAAGAAGTCCTGCGGTTTCTACAATTGATGGCTAATTAATTGTGAAACTCACCATTGCGCTAACGAAATGATAATAGCTCGCTTTCTTCTTGAGACACTAGGTGAAATTGAGAATATTGCATCTATCATTTAACTTATCCATTTATTATGTAGAATACCGTGTCATAGTCAGTTTTTTGAAATTAGATATCGCTCAGAGTCATTGTTTTCTCATATAGAATACTGAATATTTTCCAATATTGGAATCATGAATATCTCCCTCTTTCTGAAGATATATGGCACTTTGACACTCATACGATATGTAAGCCCTGTATTTCGATAATCTCCAGATTATAATGGCTGTGGACTCAATCGGTAGGTGGCTATAAGAAAATGCAAGAGCAGAATATCCTACAATTATTCATGTCATCTATCTGTCGAAATTTGCATAATTTATATACAACGGCGAATAATAATCCAGGAGAACTCAAATAATCGATTTGCTTGGGATTCATCACCAAGTCAGTACCTTATTTTTAGTCGTGAAAAGATGTACAACATACATCATTCACTCTTGTTTCGAATTTTTATAGATGAGTTACAGTGGGGTCACAAAATAATCTATTTGCAATTTATCTCCGTAACTCAAGATTGAAGCGGACTGTGAAATTTTTTTGCAGTATCGTGAGTTCTACGAAATGCCACTCAATGTTAGCAACAATAGCGAATCTCCGTGTTTCAATAGAAGCAAGATTTCTCGTGGAGACATCGAGAATGGGACATCCTGTACATTCCATAAATATTTGTTTTGTTTGTTTCACAGAAAATTCAACAGTTATTTCGGAGTTTTATAAAAACTGACCTACTTTGGAGACAAATTATTATTGTCATAGCTACTCACCTGGAGCAATCTGTTTGCAAAGAATGATCGTTTGCCGAACTGGTGGAAGGTGTTATTCAGGACGCAGGAACTTTCGAACTCCGTGAGACGCTCTCTGTCAGCTCCAACACCTGTTAGGCACCGTGGGACGTATCACGCAAACGCCACCTCATCGCGTTTCGAACCACCTCTTGGCATGTTATTAAGGAGATAGTTACAACGTATTACCAAAAACTTATTTCGCATAAGTAATATGGAAATAATCTGCGAATCGTAACAAGGTGAAATTTACGATGGGATAATAAAATACCATATCGATGATAATGATAGTGCTTAGTTTGTTTTCGATTCAATGTCGGTTATTGTCATGCACTTTCAACTCTGGAATGCTGTTCGAAGGGGAAAATCAGTTTTCGTTATCGTATGATTTTCATAATTATGAAAATACAAATTTCATCAATTTTGAGAGACAGTTATTCATGTTGTTCGAAGAAACCACGCTCGCATTATGCTAGGAATAAGAGTAGGATTTCAAATAGAGGACTGAACCGGACTATTCGAATCAATTGATTAGATACAAGATGCCAGAATGTCATCAATATTTCAAAATATAGGTCCAGTATTAGCTATCAATAATATATGTCCTGTAGTAATCCTCGAAATTGAAAATTCGAGTACCAGCCGTCTCTCTTCGAGAGCTTTCAGAACTGGTTCGAGGGTAGCCGTTCTAGCTGAGCTTCCGATATTTTATGAATATGGAAAATGCATATGCACACAGACCATCTTCAACTAGATTTCGAAAAATATTGCAACCCGAGCCATATATTCTTGTTGCAGAAAATTTCAGATATCAATAGACCAAGATCCAAGAGTAAAAATTGTGGCCTCTTGAGTAACCACAAGAA
This sequence comes from Phaedon cochleariae, assembly GCA_918026855.4. Classification (NCBI taxonomy): domain Eukaryota; kingdom Metazoa; phylum Arthropoda; class Insecta; order Coleoptera; family Chrysomelidae; genus Phaedon; species Phaedon cochleariae. The sequence continues at coordinate 26,381,207 of OU896712.1, forward strand.
TGACATTTCAGGTGCGTTATGCACTCCGCATTGAAATGAAAACCGTGCTTTGGCGATTACTGATTATACCGAAAAAGTATCAAAATCGACCTCATTATAACCAGGATGAAATACCGCTGCCAAAGTGATATGGATTATATAGTGAATCAAGAACTGAAGCGTCTGTCTTGAGATACAGGGTGTCAATATCAGAACTTGCTTGTTCATGGAACGTTAACGTTTTGAAATTCTTCGCCGTAGGAAGTCTCAAATGTAGGTAATTCTTCTCTCTATCTTTTCTAAGAACTCACGATAGTCTACGAACATAATTGGAATGTGTCGAAATTTGAATTGAACCATGGAATATGTTCAACTTTGAATCGGATAATATTCCACAAAATAGTTTATTGTTCATTGAATGTTCATGAGCTGCTATGGCGTGGAACTATGTTCCTTAAACATCATGGTCTGTTTTGATTTCTCGCATTTTTCAATTCAAAATCCTCGTAGGAGATAATCATGTCAAACTATTTTATACCTGATATTTGGTATCTAATATCTGGTATCTGATATTTGGTATCTTATATTTGCATTTTCGTATTTTGACCTTGCAAAACTCTTATGATGATTGACTCCTCCTCTTCAAAATGGAAAGTTTTTCATGTGTTGTCATTTTCTCCAGAACATACTGTATATAATATATAATAACAGCATGTGATCTCCAAAGGTTTTCTGGAAGCATTTTTGAAAGCAAAATTGAAATCATGATTTTCTCATACTTTTGACACACAGGTTTTAAATAAAATATGAACGTTGATAAAAACTTTTCCGATCTAAATTAGGTGAGAAATCTGAAAACAAGTCTCGTATGTCTCAACTCGAACAAATTGTCACTGACAAGCTACTGGATTTTTCTTTTAGATTCCCTGATAGAAAAATTTGTTAAACGCAGTGACATTTTGGGGCAAATCATCTGATTTTGGAATTTTTTCAAATGTCGCTCATTTCTGAAATAATGAATTTATTCCATACATTTGCATCATACTGTATATGAGATCTCTTGGTAGGCTTTGATTCGAGAACGTTCTCGAATGATCTTCCGTACCCTTCTTTTTGTTCTAGAAGCTTCTCAGAACAATTCCTCTCTCTCTAATTGTTCCATCGATTGTTTCCAGAACATTCCAGAATCTTCTGTCACGTTATTCGTCACCACGACATATATTGAGTGTTCGGAAATAGGATCCCAGCAAACATTTCGATATGGGGCATCAATGGCCTGATATATTTTTTCCATACCTGACATCAGCGGCCCAGTGAATGATCCCATATGCGGGACTCTATATATCAGTACACTGCGGCCGGCAGCTGGTCTCAGTGCTGGGTACCCAGCAATCATATTCAGTTCTTCGTCAAAAGGCCAGTACAACATAATCGACACATTGAGTTTCCCATAGCAAGCCCAGCATATACATAAATGATGGGACTGTAATGACCTATTAACGACATTGGGTACATACTATCGAGGTAGGGGAAGGGTAGGGGTTATAGGGGTCCAATGGATCTGAAAGTTCTAGTACCTCTTTATTTTACAATATAATTCTCTCATCATGAATCAGAAACATACCAGATTTCAAGAAAACAATTTTATGAATTACATAATAATATCTTCCTAACCTCTCTATTCTTCAACGATGAAACTTCTCGGAGTGACTGCTTACTGGTTGGTATGGTGTCACAACCTAGTAGGTGGTTAATCCATTCATATCTATTTGTATCGATTCAAAGGGGTAATGCTTGGCTTAATATTCTGCGAGAGGTAATATTCAAATAGGCACTAATAGTTTAGGGGTAACTGAAAGTACGAGACTCCATTCAAACATAACAATATTTATAATAGCATGAAACATTATGGGTAGCAATGACAAAATATGAATAAACAACAATGAATATAAAGACCTAATAACAACTTACATTATAACGACCATTACGACGAGCTCTTGTCAAGTCAAGAGTAGCCCCAGACCAGACTAACTTCGGAACCCTCATATCCAATATTTATATACATCATTTTATTAGATTTGCACGTTTCTCATGAGAGTTCCTTGGTCAGTTTTCATAGTTCAATGTCAATTGATGATTCGAATAATTTTATGTTTATAAAACCCTCATGGTTACAAATTACTAATATACTGTATGTTCTACTCGTGACATGACCCCTCTCTCCGAGAAAACTGGACCCCAGTTTTGAAATTACTACCTACCTATAGCTATCAAGAAGAACATATATCTTGAATACATAAATGACAAAAATCAATACATCTCCGAAATTAAGTTCACACACTCAAAAGTTGAGTGTCTACAATGCACACTCACACCTTAACTAAGTCCGGCACTGGCTATTCAACTAAAGCATTTTAATCAGACTCTTCTCGGTGGGACTTCTGGCAGCTTGGGGGTAGGGAATGACGATTGGGCATGGCATCCTCCAATCGTCATGGGAATTTCGGCAGGATCCTTTTGGGCTCGAAGGTATCCTTATCCTGGGCATCGGGATGAAATCTTTTGGGCTTTAAGATTTCCTAGACTGTCATTCGAGGTAGTTAGCAGCTGAACGAAGGGAACTACTGGGTTCTTGGGGTAGCGAATGACGACTGATGGCATCCTTCAATCGTCGTGGGAATTTTGGCAGGATCCTTTTTGGGCTCGAAAGGTATCCTCGTCCTGGGCATAAGGGTAAAATCTTTTTGGGCTTTAAAGATTATTGGGCTTCTCTCGTTCTGAGCTGATACTCTGAAGTAGGAATCCTTTGGGCTGTAAGTTTTCCTGGCTTCTAGTAATGTACTGTTTCTCGAGAAAAGTTCGCAGCTGATTGAGTGGAATTGCCAGCTATCTTGGCAGTTGCTGTGATAACTGAAAGACGGCTTAGTCAGAGGCTGATGAGGCATCTCGTGGGACGACTTCCGTGGTCTCCCATCTTCGAACTTCTAGGAGCTATCCACGACTTGTAGCATTCCCACTTTCCTTTTCGTTCCTGGGCTACCCAGCTGCTACCATCGAATCATGCTGTACAGTCAAACAGTCCTTGGTTTGTCCATGTTTGGCCATTTGGCTGCATGGCTGCATCCCCCTGGGTGTCTGATTTCTTGATGAGTGTTGTATGCCAGTGCTCAGTGTGCGTGCATTGCATTATGCTCGGTTTTGTGTGATACCGTGAAATCATGCAAGAAAAAATATTGTCAAATGCCTACGTTACTATTTATATTAAAATGGGGAATTTTGTATAACCCTACATATAACTAACACATAAGAGATCGAAAAAGATGAATGTACAAAATTCAAGAAAAGCAATAAATGATTAACCTATGTGCCGTGATATGCTTTATACCTCATTTAAACTTCATAGAAATCCTATTTTATATGTGAAGTACCAACATTTATGCTGCAAATTAAATTTCACTTACTATAGTTCTTACTCGAAATAATCTATGATTAGGACTTCAATAAAAAAAAAATAACTCCTCGAATACTCTAAAATTATGATTATTCATCTAAGTTTTGTAATAACATATCTACTAAATTCCTATCAAGATATTGAAAACTTGATTAATTATTATTCCTATAAATAAATGATAAATAATATACTAGCAACATAATGCAACACGAATCAAGTGTCAAGTTCATATTTATTTACTATATCGAGTTCGTCAAAATGCATGCTATTCAATTTCGTCACTACTAGTGACCTAGTAAGCAATATTAAAATATGAAATTTGCTGAAAAAAGTTCGTTCATTTTTAGGGGAATTTGATAATCCTAACTACTTTCTTTAAAAATCAAAAACCAAATCATGGAAAGTAGTTTCCTGATTAAAAAAATTGAAGATTGATTGAATGAACAAAAAATTAATTATATAAGTTACCTATACCTACTTGCATATTTTTTTTTTCCTATGCGAAATTATGAGGAATATTTTATAGGTTTCCATTCGATTCAGTAATTTCAATCATTTTGGTGGTGAGTTATCTATACTTTGGAATTGAACTGAAAATAACTGCCATCAGTTCTGCCAATTGAAAGTTAATCAAATCAACAAGCGCATGAATCGAAATAATGGTAAAAAATTAACTTGTGTCATGTGAACAAACCAACGTGCCTTCTCGTTGAAAAATTTCATCAAAAAAAAATTACCTATTTGATAAATATATTATCGAAAATGTCACCATGTTATTTCATACTTACATATTGATCATTTTTGACATTCCAGGTCCAAACCGTAAAATTTAAAAGGATATTCATCTGACAACTCATTGTTGGCAGCTTGAATAAACTGATGAACCGTCCGAGAATTGGTACTTTCATGTACTTTGAGCAATATTTTGACTCAAGGTCCCTTGAGATTATTTTTTGTGTAATATGAAATATCATCAGAACTTTATTCGATTTATTTATTTATCTTTGGTGTAACCAGTTACACGAATATATTGGCGTTTATTCAATTTAAAAAAAAATGAATTCCCCTATTCACCATGTTTCGATGAATTCAAGTAGTAAGATAGTTTATTATATGAAAATTGAAAAATATGTTGAGATATTTTATCACTTATACATTATTGAACTGGTTGAAAATACTCCTTTTAAATACCGCATGCTCATTCCTCCAACTTTGTTAGAACTAGACCGTACATTTCTTTGTCTAACAACTCGCAAATATTTTCCATCTTTGGAAAATCATCCCCGGGGGTAAATATCATTATAATCATCTTCATAATTCATAAATATACATTATCATCATATACGAGCTCATTATTTCACATAAAATCATCATTTCATGTCCTATCAATTCGAGGACAAAATATCTTCAGTAAGGTTAATCCTTCATGCCTTAGTGTGGCACATCTTCCAGGATTCCCTCCTATTCACTGTTATAGTGCACACTTTCAACTATAACACTTCGTACTTTTTAGAATATCAAACCAAACAGCTACTTCTCTGGATGTGGTTTGGCTAGGACCACGAGAGACGCTGTGATTATTCTGTACGGAAACGGTTAACACTTGTAACCAAGTAATAATCTCTTCATTGAGAGTTTACATACATATCAATATTCTTGAGCTCAATTAATTCATTTCATATCATACTTCCATAACATAATAATATCATATTTGCGTATAATTCATTTCAGGAGGAATGACAAAAAATGGTAAACGACACCAACGTTTGAGAGTATTTTCAATGTTTGAAAGGTCATATATATACTGACTAAGATATTTTGAAACGAAACATTCTCAACTATCACTTGAATTATTAATTATTTGCATTCGCACTAATATTGAAATTTATTATGAATTATATCTAGCACGATGATTTGTTATTGTTTTGATTTCGTATTGTTATAAGACTATAGACACGTTGTGAATGACTTATATTATATATTATATTGACTGGCATTGGCATTGCATTTCTTGAATGGTTTTATCAACTATGAAAAAAAAATATTTTGAATTATCTTGATTTGAGAAAAAAAACTGACAAGAATGATATATAGGAAGAATTTCTTCCGAAAATCAGATAGAAAATTACGAATAGAGAAAAAAAAAACAAAGTTCAGAGATAAGCTCCAAACTTTGTGAGTCTGGTCCGGTGCTTTATATCATGTATTTGAATAGAAATGGAATGATTGTTATTCAACTTTTCAAACTTAATGGTATTTAAAATATTGAGAAAAATTAGGATTTATAATTTAAATGACTTTCTTACTTTGTTATCACCCATAATTCATGCTGCTATACTTAATTACTTTCAAATAACCCTTTTACCAAGTGCCTTTATATGAAATATATGAAATTGACTAAAATTTATGATTGAAAAAAAAATTATTGAAATTATGAGTCCATTATGAGAAATGAGACTCAAGGAAAGAAGCTTAGGCGCCTCCACCATGTCACAATATACGGGTGGAGGCGAGAGGTAATATTAAAATAGGCACTAATAGTTTAGGGGTAACTGAAAGTACGAGACTACATTCAAACATAACAATATTTATAATAGCATGAAACATTATGGGTAGTGATGACAAATATGAATAAACAACAATGAATATAAAGACCTAATAACAACTTACATTATAACGACCATTACGACGAGCTCTTGTCAAGTCAAGAGTAGCCCCAGACCAGACTAACTTCGGAACCCTCATATCCAATATTTATATACATCATTTTATTAGATTTGCACGTTTCTCATGAGAGTTCCTTGGTCAGTTTTCATAGTTCAATGTCAATTGATGATTTGAATAATTTTATGTTTATAAAACCCTCATGGTTACAAATTACTAATATACTGTATGTTCTACTCGTGACAGTATCTACATATTATTGGGTAGCATTCCATCAAATATTCCTCCGTTGTGAGGTACTTTTGATATATGCAATGCATCATTAGTTATATATTAGTGGCTTATGAGTTGCATGAGTTTATAACTTGCTTATATAGTCTGATGACGTGATAACATGGAGCTTTTCAATACTCATCATTTTCTTGGCACAGGTGTTTCTGTAGCTGAAACTTTATTGTTATTTGGTTTTTCAATATAGAGACAGGTTCACATAATCTAAGATTGCTTTTGATAGCAACAAACGAGTTAAAAATGATTAGTTGCTTTGGGAGAAGTATGGCCACCTCCAATTATTATGATCATTAGGTATATGAGGTTACCAGATACCAAACACATGCATTTAATAATGAAATTCGAAACACTATGTAGGAAGATTGATACTCACTCAATTTTATCATAATTGAAGAATCCTTCTTCTGTTATTATCAATTGAGAATACTCCTGCCATCATAAATAACCACCAGGGAAATAGATGACCACATTAATTCGACATCAACAAACTAGTACGGGATCACCACTCACGAGAGTCAGCAATCTCAGTCACAGATAATATTGAACAGCTGATTGTTGATGCAGACGTTACCAGAACATCCACCAGGGGGACGAGTAGCGAACATGAAATTGGCCAGCAAAGGGCCAGCTCTCGTTAGTATTCAATGAGTTTCCGACATCTTACCATCACAAGGCCATCATCGTATTTTTAACTGATGGTTACTTGGCAAAGGAAAATCATCGGCCCATTACCAATACGCCGGCATCGTCACTTTCCCAGACTAGCCTGCACTAGGCCGGACTTCTCCCGCTAGTTCAATGTTTGCCAAAGTAGCATTTCGTGCTCTAGATACAAAAATAACTATTGTAAGCGGTCGAGGTACTATTTAGGCAAGTGCGAAAAATTCTAATCAATTTTTTTGGTTAAACGTTATGAGGCTGTGAGAGACAATGATTGATGTTTCAATTGATTGTCGGCTAATCATGGGGTTAGAAATTATGTACAGTGTATGGCAAAAAGCATCATGTTTTGTTGCACACAGGAAAAACCGAATTAGCTGATGAAAATGATAGAGATCCGCCTACAGTTGAAAGCACAGAGAGTGAAGGGGAAGAGACGACTAATAATCAGACAAACTAACGATCGTTGTTGGTGACGAATTTGGAGCATAATTATTATACTTCCTCACTATCTACAGTTGTTATTTGAATAGTGAATAGCTCGAATTCATATAGCACGGCGAGATATATTTTAGATTCAGGTAGTCAGGCAAATTTGTTGACAGTCGACTAGGGCGAGAAATTGGATTTGGAAATTATCTAACATTTTTCATCTGTTCAAGAATTAGGCGGTAATAATTGAATGGTTGGAGGGCTGACTGATGTGACGGTTGCTTCACGGTATGATCCAGATTCAAAATATTCATTCAATGCTTTTTTGGTAGAGAAAATCACAGATGATTTGACGGATGAGGATTTTGAGAAACCTGGCGAAATTCATGGAATTTTTGGAGTAGACATTTTTGCGAGGATTTTGAGACAGTATAGTAGATATCTCAGGTTCTCCAGTAGCGGTACAAACGGCATTCGGGTATGTCGTCATGAGGCAGACTCTAATTCTGAATTCAATTCTGGAGTTTTTCATGCTGTCACAGGAGCAATCGATTGAACACTTGTTGAATAGATTCTGGAAAATAGAATAAGTACCAACTGATTAATATCCGATCTTGACGACGCGGAAAGTGGAAAAATGTTTCTTGAGACCTATAGCAGGGATGCGTCAGGGAGATTTACGGTAGCGATGCCATTCAAATTACCATTTCCATATAGTTTAGAGGAATCGTAACACAATACACGAATCAGATTATCATCTTTGAAAAAGAGGTTAGGTCGAGATTCTGACCAACGCGTGGAATACAAAATGGTTATTATACCAATAAAAACTGAATTTGTAACAATAAAAGATTATCATTGTACTAATGAAAATTTATTGATTGTACTCCTTTATCTTTATTTCGCCTATGAGCTGCTCTGATTTCGGATGGTCGTGAGTAAGTGGAATCTGTTAGCAAATCTGAATCCCTTTCTCAGACAACTACTAGATAAGATAGGATATACATAAAATGAGATGGATTAGATATGATGAAAATAAGCGCCATGTATTTTATTTCTGGTTGAAATTCAAAAACCAACAAAATATGCAAGAAGAAGAGTGATACAAATCCACAAGCTCAATAATTTAATTTCGTGTGAAATTGATTATTCACAAAAAATGTATGTACTAAAAAGTTCAAAGGTATCCTTACAAAAAATTTGTAACTTTGACGATTCAACATCTTATAGAATTTTTGATTGAACTGAACTTTGGACTCGTTTTTGAGCAATGAGGAACACTTACTCCCATCGAACTTCTTCCTGAAGAGTTTCCTGGATTTCTAGATGGTTTGTTCCCCTCCTGTCGGACTTCTCCTCGGTGAGTGAGTTCAACTACTCAGTTAATCGAACTACTTGCCCACCAGGTGAACTTCGGCTGACTCGTATGTCCCAGGTTTCCTTCTTTGGACGTCTTACAAATCCACTTCGTTGATGCTGCAGGACTTCTTCGTCTTCTGCTCTTGTGCTAAAACCAATATAGCGAACAGAATCTGTCTTATACTTCAGTTTCTACAGCGAACTTTCAATGGAGTATCAAAAGTGAGCCTTCAATCTCAATAACGTCTTGCAAGTTCTCCAGAATTTTACAAAATGAATAATAACAAGTTAGAATGTAGTGACCATATATACAGATATTGATCAGAAAGTAATATTTACAATGAACATTTTCGCTCAGGAATTGAAATATCAATATCAGCCAAGGAATGCCCAGCAAGGCTGAGAAAGTTGCGTCATTTTTTTCAAAATGGTTTGCTAAGGTTCGGGGGCCGATTGAGTGATGCTAATCTGGACTCTGATTTGGAACATCGTATACTCTTGCGAACAACAGAAGTTTTCACTGGAAACTTGGTAGATTTTCACCATGAGATCCATCTGCATACCGGAGCACATTTGTCAGAAGCAATTTTGAGGCAAAAAATTGGATATTAGGGGAACGCAATTTGATCAAAAGTCGAAAATATAAATGCAATGTTTGTTTTCGCGTGAATTCAGATAATCTATTTTCACTAATGCCTGATTTACCACCGGCGCATGTGAAAAAAGTCGGACATTTTTGCATACTGGGGTGAATTATTCCGGGTATATTCAGATAACGCTAGTGAAAACAAGAAATTCTGCAGTGCATATGGCCTAAGTCAGTCTATTCATATGCATGAGAGTGAAGACTATACATTTAGAGCTGGTCAGTTAATTATCATCAAACTATTGTTCGAAAGCATTCCAGAGGTTTATATCTAGGCGGTGTCCAGTGAGATTTCTTCATTCGCATAATGGATCAAATTTTGTTGGTGCTCAATTGGTTTCGAAGGATACCCAGGAATTTGTTGATTCATCATAGTATCTAGACATGTTTGGAAAAGAGCTGATACTGAATAACGTTTCAATTCTCCCTTGGCTCTCTATATGAGCAGTTTATGGGAAAGTAACGTAAAGGCTGTGTGTTGTATCCTTATACAATCTCTGTTTATTTAGTAATGTTGATTTGAATTTCGCGCTCAATACTTGCACGATTCAGTACCGAGCTTGTCAGCGAGGAAGGTGGGTACGATTGGGAGAGAGGACCGGGACGAGAGGAATTGAACGCCGCACGGAAAACGGTTATGCTCTCACGCAGAATGTAAGAAGTGCAAAGATACTCTATAATTTTTGTCATACTCGTGTCATGTGATATGTGCATTCGATTGAATACCAAAGCTGTGTGGAAATCCTATGGTAACCACCGGCAAATTCTCCTGAGCGATCATCAGCAACATCAGTAGGACCACAGAGAAAAAAGTCCAGAACAGCGTAGACCACCAAGGTAAGAATTGTGCAAGTTTCGGATATTTTTCGGGTTGAATGAATCGAATATGTTTATGTCTGCTGCTTGGACTCAGGAACAGATTCAGTGGCATTCTAATTGTGCTGGGGCACCCCATATGAGGGGATTATCGAAGGCCGGCATAAAAAGTGTGAAACATCACCTTACTTGGGTAGTAGGTGAACAAATGTTCTGTTACGAGGAATTTTATACCATACTGGTTCAGATTGAGGCAGTTCTAAATTCGCAACACCTAGTGACTATGAGCTCAGATCCCTCAGACTTTGCTGTTCTAATTCCGGATCACTTCTTGACCCTAGAGCCCCTTAGCGCTATTCCCGATGAGGACTTGACATTAAAGCCCATCAATCGACTTTCTCGCTGGGAATTGATCCGGAAGCTTCACCAAGATTTCTGGAGTCGTTGGAGTCAAGAATATCTTCACACGCTCCACCAACGCCATAAGTGGCATCAATCCTTAGAGCCTATCGAGTTGGGTACTTTGGTGGTTTCGCATCATCTATTCCATCACATTATCTTCATGTATCACTCGCATCTCTACCCATTTTTCCGATGTAGGATCTGAATGATACATGGCAGATCAAAACCTATGTCAAATAATAATCTGTGGCCCATAATTCACATTTCAACCAATTCTTCATATCTGGTATATTCTTCTTAGTCGAATGTGCCTTTTTCCTCATATCATTCTATTTATTTTGCCAAATCTTCATCGTTTCTTTTCTCTCTCCTTTTCAAGCTCCGTTTGTTGACGCGTCAATCCTGCGCTCTAACAGATTCCTCTCTTCCACTCACAGATTCATGGGAATTACACCAGGTCCTACTCGTAACGCCTCTGCCGATACTGTTCTGTACGAACGCACCACCTTCATCAGCATTTTTCTTTGAACTCTTGATAACCAATTTCTAAGTTCGCTTTACTTTGCTCAACTTCATTCACTCTGTCTTTAATATGTTTGTTCTGTCCTCACAGAATTTATTGATTCATTTTTTGTTAGCTTCGGGTCATTGAAATAATTATAGTATAAATATAAAAAATATAAATTTGGCACGAGAGAATCTTATCGCTCTGTACAGTAATTAACCTCGCGCATCAACAAGCAACGAAAGATTTCTGCGCAAGTCTCTCTTGAAGAGATGCGAAAGAGACTCAAAAAGGAGACATTCTTGATAACGGAAAAAGCGCGCTTGAACACACTTAAATATTCGGGAATCCTAAGTTATCGGATTTCTTTCCAAAATTTTTTCATACTAGCTTTAATGCAAGTGTCGGTGCATACCGCAAATGTGTAGACTCGATAGTGTGGATAGTGAGGACTATTATAGCAGATAAAAATCGACATCAGGTGCCTGACAACGCCGGCCATCGGTAAGCGAACCGAATTCTATCGTTGCCGCAATTTGCAAATAATTACATATTCATATTTTCACTCGAATTCAAATACAGTCCACTAAATAAGCTTCTCTCTCGCCCAAATATTGGTCCTTAGTCGAACCGCATAGGATTTTTTATGATTATTCGTAATCTAGAATTCATCAAAGTGATAAATTCGAATTTTTCGATAAAATTCTCCAAATAAGTGAATATTTTGAGCAGCCATATTAATTAGGCCAAGACACCTCGCTCACCTGTGTCCAGGTTAATGTGTGTATAGGTCACTCCCACTGGCGCATGACATCGGTCACAAATTTAAATATCTCGTCTTGGGCACACACACAGCTGATAGCTGATATTGTTTACAATATAATGAACAATAATACGCTTTCAACCTTTTCACGTTCACACAGTTATATTTTATTCAGAGATATCGATGTATTATATTTTGTAACTGGGTACCTTTTGCAGAATTCCCGTTCGTTCGCCGGCTTATTCCACATTGCTTGATTTCTTTGCTCATATCATTCTGAATCGACTTCAATTACGGTGCGATTTTATCTGATAAACGATAGCCATCCAATTCTTGTGATTCTCTGTTCTTCCGCGTACAGCCCAAAACAGGGTGATAATTCAATATTGTTCCTCTTGAATTATAAGGTATACGCCATATCGAATGTTTCACACTAGAGGGTTATAACCTAGCAAATTATTTTGCACGCAAAAACCACATTCATGGTGGCAGCTGTATTTATGTTGAAGATCATGTAAAATTTAAAGCTATTAAATTGTTTTCTGAATTATCGATGGAATTGCATTGTGAAATGTGTGGCATATCATTAATTGTTGATGAAAAAATTCGGATATTACTAATATGCATTCATAGACCCCCAGATGGAGATGTCAGTATATTCCTTGAAAATCTGAATTTGGCCCTGCATAGCTTATTCGGTCAGTACGAGAACATTGTTATCTGTGGGGGCCTAAACATAACTTCACAGGATGACTCATTAAAAACTAGATCTTTACTTGATTTATTTGACTCTCATGGTTTACATACGACCACTAATGAACCAACACGTATTGTGAAAAATAATGATGGCTTGACAACTTCTAGTGCAATTGATTATGTTGTCACTGACATCTGCCCTGATGCTTATACAGTTAACTTATTTAATCCATTATTAGCTGATCATCTTGCTCACATCTTTACCTATCACTCACACAGTCTGTAGGTACTTGAGGATTGCGAGAACGTAAATTTACTATACAAACGAATAAAAAAAGCTGAAAACGTAAATGAACTGAACAGGCTGTTGATCAAAGCAGATTGGAATTTCATTACTGAACTGTCTGTACGAAATGCATTAAGTGTTTTTCTTGAAGACTTGCAATGGTACTACAATACTGCTTGTCCAGTAATATGTACCAATGGCAATAAAAATGCACCTAGTAAAAGAAATAATCTTTGGATAACTAGTGAAATAATTCATGAGGGAAAATCAATAAGGCATATGTTTTGGCAATGGAAGACTGGAGTAAATGTGGATTTTGATATTTATAAGAATAGGCTCAAGGAACATAAAAGAAACATTCGAATAACGAAACAAAAATACTTTAATAATAAAATTAACAGGTCTGAAAATCGTTCTAGGGAGACGTGGAAAATAGTGAACTCTAAGCTAAATAAAGATAAAAAGCATGAATCAATTATTGTTCTTGAAGCTGCAGGCAAAAAAATCATCAGTCAAACTGAGGTGGCAAATCATTTTGCCTCTCATTTCGCCAAAGTGGTACCTGAAAATATATCAAACCATTTTGGCCAGAACTTATGCTTACCTCCTACTATCGCTGTAAGTAGTCAGGTCTCAATATTCTTCCCTAAAATAACTGGAGCAGAATTATTAGACGCCTTACATAGTCTTGTGAATAAAAAATCAGCTGGGGCAGATGGACTTACTGTGAGTATTGTGAAGAGTATTATCCCCAATATAATCCAACCATTGCTTTATCTGATAAATTCGTCAATTGCCAATGGATTTTTTCCTGATGAATTGAAAATTGCAACTGTAATACCAGTTTATAAAAAAGGATCTAAGAACGATATTGAGAACTATCGGCAGATATCATTACTGAGTGTAATTTCCAAACTATTTGAAAAATGTCTTGCCACAAGGATCATGTCCTATCTAGAGAAATATGATTTGCTAACTAATCAACAGCATGGCTTCAGAAGTAGCCGATCAGTTGAAAGTGCATCGGTTATGCTATTCAATAATATATACTCTGAGGTTGATAAAGGTAAGTATGTAGTGTCCATAATGCTTGATTTATCCAAAGCCTTCGACAGTGTTGACAAAAATATTCTCTTACTCAAGCTTGATTATATGGGTATAAGAGGGTTCATACTAGGTTGCTTAAAATCCTACATGGAAAATAGAAAATTATCTGTTAAGTATAATCAGTACTCTTCAGAACTATATGACATAATTCTTGGGGTACCGCAAGGGTCAGTACTTGGACCACTTTTGTTCACAATATTCATAAATGATCTTCCTCGTTATGTAAGCAAAGGACATACCATCATATTTGCTGATGACACAACTATCACTATCACGGCTTCGAATATTGAAGAACTTCAAGAGAGTATCAAATTAGTATTAGATGAAGTATCATCCTGGTGTGATAAAAATAAACTCATCCTGAATAAAAGTAAGACAGAATTTATAAACTTCAGTCTGAGAAGAAATGTGATTCTGGAAGATATTGTTCTGTGTGATTATACAAAATTTTTAGGAACATTCATAGACAGATCTCTATCTTGGAATATTCACATTGACCATATCTGTAATAAAATGAAGAAAGCTTTTTTTGCACTTCTTCAACTTCGCAGCATTTTGAGTGAGTCGGGTCTTGTATCTGTATATTATGCATTGGCATATTCACATTTATCTCAAAATGTCCAGATTTGGGGAAAATCTAAAGATGTTCAAAGAATTTTCATCATCCAAAAGAGGATTGTAAGGCTCATGTTTAATTTAAATTACAGGTCTACATGTGGGCCCACTTTCATTGACAAAAAGATCCTAACCATGCCCTGCATCTATATCTATAAGTGCTTGTTATACGCAAAGAATCATCTGAATGAACTTCATCAACTTGGAGAGAACCACACATACAATACTAGACATCGGCATATACTAGCAATACCAAAGCATAAGACAGCAACGTTCAAAGATAGTTTGAATTACAATTGTATAATATTGTATAATATTGTATAATAGACTTCCTGAAAATATTAAAAATTTGAATTGTATCACTTTCAAGAAGGCAATCCGGGAAACACTTCTGAAAAATGCTTTTTACAGTGTGCAGGAGTTTATCGATAGTACCATTGATGTATAAAATAGTGAATTCCAGTAGTATTTTATAATTTTTCATGTTTGTTTGAAAATGTGTCATTGTTGTATACAAATTGATTCGTATTGCTATCTGCTTCGATCATTTTAATAACATGTTATCACCAGATACTGACTAAACAGTAATGTTATTACTGTTACTCCCTAAGATGTATATATACCAATCTGACTTGCCGCATGTACATGAACATGTACCTCAAAATGGCTAATAAAGTATTTCTATTTCTATTTCATACTCGTAAATGATAATTTTCGTAGTTACTATGGGAGATAGCAAGAAACTCAAGTTTTTGTTGGCTCAGAGATCTACGGAAATTCTTAAGTTGGATGAGCTCAAGCGTGTTGCTAATCAGTCTCTAGTCGACAAGACTTATCATTATAATTACAAATGTCAGTTCAAACATATCGAAACCATGTTCGATAATTTTGAAGAAATTCATCAAGGTATATTGGCTACAGTTTCTGCCCAAGATCAGCCCGACCTTGAGCCTCACACAAGTGTCTACTCTATCTGTAGAAGTGATTTCTTTCATATTCAAGCTACTTATGCTCAACTGTTCGAAGATAAAATTGATACTTCGCTAAACCATAGCTCGAGCACTGGTCCGTCTTCTCAGTCTCGCAATATTCGGCTCCCAAAAATAGAGTTGCCCAAGTTTTCCGGTGACTTACGGACGTGGCAGACATTTGTTGATATGTTCGACTCTTTGATTCATCATAACGACTCACTCTCAGACATAGATAAATTCAATTATCTACTATGTTCCCTAGAGGGTCCCCCCCTTGCGCTGGTCAAGAGGACCCCACTCACCCACCAAAATTATGACATTGCCCATAATAATTTGAAGAAAAGATATGATGTGAAACGACTCATCGCTTGCTCTCACTGGCATGCGATTGAGCGTACAAAAAAACTATCTAGTTTGGATGACGCTCAAGCCTTGCGTACTCTTCTCGACACCTTCAGCAAAAATACTTCGATTTTGCGAGATCTTGGGCATTAAGTTGAAAATTGGGATTTTGTTTTGTTCAAAATGCTTTTCGACCGGTTGGACTCGGCTTCTGCCACCCGTTTCGAGTTAGAACATGTCTCAAGTTTAACGCAAGATCATTATTATACAACTCTCGTTGACTCCATTTCAAAACAATGTGAAGCAATGGATACCATTCATTTCTCGAATAATAGTCAGCTGAAGCAAGCATCTCCTTCCAAATCTAATTCTGCGAACTCCTCTCCACTATATACTCATTTCACAAGGAACTCAAGTTCGAGCTCAGCGCTATTGGTTACTTCATCTACCAATTCCTGCCAAATTTGCAATGCAGATCATTTAATTTATTCATGCCCCACCTTCCTCATGGAAACCCCAAACGAGAGGCTCGCTTTTATCAAAGAAAAGAGGTGGTGTACTAACTGCCTTGGATGTAAACATTCTGATGCTAGGTGTACTAATAAAACCCTCTGTGAAAAATGGTCCTTGAAGCACCACAGCATGTTGCACATGGATAGGCCCCCGGTGCAAAATACCCCAGCTCCGCCTAATAATCAACCTGTAACCTCTGCAGGGTCAAGAGCTCCAGCTTCTGAAATTTCCTCGTCTAATGACAACTCCTAAGTGACTTTGTTCTCTCGCGCTAACAGTACGGTTTTATCGGGTACTGCTGTTGTGGAAGTTTTAGATGGCAGCGGTAGGTATCAAATCGTGCGCCCAATCTCAGATTCTGCTAGTCAGTCTAACCTCATTTCCGCTAAATGTGTCAGGAGGTTGGATCTTGCTTGTTCTCCTCTGCATATGGCAATAGCAGGAATTGGTCAAAACAATTCTCAATCCTCGTTAGGAGTTTCCTGCACGTTAAAGCCCGTCAAAGAACCCGAACCGAGGCTCTCTCTAGACTTCGTAGTTTTGCCCAAAATATGTGGTAATATGCCTAGCTTCGGTCTTTCGGTGGATATTGCTAAGAACTTCGCACATTTGAAGCTTGCAGACCCTCGATTCAATATTTCTCAACCAGTGGATATGTTATTAGGTGCAGGTATTTTTGGCTCTCTACTCACAGGTGGTGTGATCTCAGGTTCAATTGATGAACCGGTCGCAATGGAAACTGTCCTTGGTTGGGTGATTATGGAATGCGTAGGGAACTCATCTCCTGTCGTCAACAGAACAAGTTCATATCTTTCTACAACTGAAATCTCCCTGCACGATCAAGTCAAGCGTTTCTGGGAGCTTGAGCAGGTTCCATCCATAACCTGCATATCGATACCCTAATGCTGATAAGTCGTAACCCACAAAAAATTGAAAAATAGTATTTTTTCACCAAAGGAAAGTACACATGCATTTCTATATACTGTTAAATTCTCGTAACCCAAATAAAATGATAAATCGGTGATTCCCGCGATTTCCAACATGTCTGAACCCACGTACGGCATTTATATCACGTCTAACTAGTCGTATCCCACAGTGCAGTTCAAACAAGCAAAGCGTGTTGATAGCAGCTGACTAATATTATGAGAACTAGAAAACGGACGTAACCCACAAAATAAATAAGTAAACACAGTTTGTTCGAATACATCGTAAACCACAACTTGGTTCCAACAGGCATATTATTGTATAAAAAAAAAGGTTTTTGGTATTTTATATTAAAATACGAATACAAGATGCTTCTTTGACGCCGAGGTAAAAAAAATATCACCTACCTATTTTCTCGTTTCACTATGTCAGTTTTTCGTGCCTCCTGTAAAATTTCATTGAGTTGGGTTACGACATGTCAGCATTAGGGTATCGATATCTCCTGAGGATAAATAAGCTGAGGAACATTTCGTGGAAACTTCCACTCGAACCACCTCAGGTAGGTTCAAAGTGTATCTGCCGTTTCGCTCTGTTCCTCACCCCTTCGAAGGTTCTAGAGACATCGCTCTCCGTAGGTTCTTCACGCTCGAAAGGCGCCTACTCTTTAATCCTGCTCTATATGAGCAGTATATAGCGTTTATGCGCGACTATTTTGATTCACACCACATGGTTGTTCCTTAAGATGCTTTACGAGCACCCTCTTACTATATCCCTCATTTATGTGTTCTACGCCCTGAAAGCTCCACCACTAAGATTCGTGTCGTCTTCGGTGCTTCTAGTCGATGTATCAACAATGTTTCCCTCCAGGACACTCTGTCAACGGGTCCCAAGCTACAACAAGATTTAGAAACAATCTTGTTAAGATTCCGTTTATTCCATGTTGCCTCCTCCACCGACATCAAGCAGATGTTTAGGCAGATCCTCATCTTGGAGGAGTATCGTGATTTTTAACGAATATTGTAGAGATTCTCAAAATTAGATCCAGTCCAAGATTTCCAACTATGCACGGTCACTTTTGGCGTACGCTCCTCTCCTCACTTAGCCATTCGATGTCTTCTACAATTAGGCAGAGATCGGAAGTTACACTATCCCAGAGCTTCTGCGCTCTTGGAATCTGATCTTCATGTCGATGACATAGTGTCCAGCTTCAAATCCATTGAGGAAGCATTAGCTTCGCAGAAGGAGCTAATTTTTTTGTTGAAAGAGGGTGGAATGGAGCTTCGTAAATGGGCGAGTAATAATGCCTCCTTACTGTCACATCTACCTGTAGATCATCTGCAATATTCTCCTCTCTCCCTTGATTTCAATGATGAATCAATCATAAGAATTCTAGGACTCCAGTGGAATCCTTCACAGGACGCATTTTCCTACAAAGTATCTCTCACCAACAAACCCTGATCTAAACGCACCATACTGTCCCAACTATCCAGGGTTTTCGACCCCCTCGGGTTTCTTACCCCGTTGACCTTGTACTTGAAGCTTCTGATCCAAAGCTTATGGGCTCAAGGAGCTGATTGGGACTCAATCCCGTCTGATCGAATTGTTCTAATTCGGGAGCAATTCACGTCTGAAGTAGGATTGCTGGAAACTATTCAGATTCCTCGACTCATTTTACTCGGGAGCTAAACTTACTGCGAGCTCCATGGCTTCTGTGACGCGTCTGAGCGTGCATATGCGGCTGTAGCATATCTGAAGGTGATATACATCCATAACAATTCCCATATTTCTCTGATTAGCGCTAAGTTGAAGGTTGCCCCCTTAGCTAAAATCTCGCTACCCCTACCAAATATTTGCGTAAACTCACCCCTTTTATTGATTCCCAAGGTATTTTGAGGGTGGGCGGCAAACGTGTCCACTCTTCTCTCCCCTTCGAGCAAAAGCACCCAATTTTGTTGCCTAGTTCCCATCGTCCCACTCAGCTCATCATAGAGTATACGCATTCAAAATATCTCCACCCTGGACTTCAGAATTTACACAACGTACTCCTTCAGCGCTATTGGATACTATCTCTGAAACGCTCCATCAAAACGGTCATATCGAGGTGCTCTAAATGCTTTAGAGTAAATCCTTCTTCGTCTCAGCCAGTGATGGGCCATCTCCCTGCTGCTAGGATTTCACAAATCAAACCCTTTTCATACACTGGCATAGATATGGCCGGTCCCTTCACCACCACTCTCAGAAAGGTCTGAGGAGCTAAGAGTTACAAATCATATCTCTGTATTTTTGTTTGTATGGCCACTAAGGCCATCCATATCGAGCTGGTGTCACATCTAACAGCTGACGCTTTTTTAGCAGCTCTTCGTAGGTTCATAGCTCGCAGAGGGAGGTGCAGCCACCTCTACTCTGATTCGGGCACGAATTTTATAGCTGCCTCCAAATATATATCATCTCTTATGGAAAATGTAGCATCCGAAGAGCAAATTCAATTCCATATAAATTGCCCGAAGGCTCAAAATTTCGTTGGCCTTTGGGAATCTGGCATCAAGTCGATCAAATATCATTTGTTCCGCGTAATTGGCGACCAGATCCTCATGACCTACAGGCCCTCACGCCAGGACATTCCCTGACACTCGAGCCTCTCAACTCTGTTCCAGACCCCGATTTGTCCACCTTGAAGTTAGGTCGACTTTCCCGCTGGCAGATTCTTGTGCGAATGCATCAGTCCTTCTGGGACCGCTGGAACAGAGAGTATCTGCACACCCTGATGCAGAGATCAAAATGGACGATACCGTCTACACCCATTGAGCCTCAGACCCTCGTGCTTCTCAAGGATGAGCTGTCGCCTCCGCTGAAATGGCACCTTGGACGAGTCGAGGAAGTTTTCCCTGGTTCAGACGGCATTATCTGGGTGGTATCCGTCAGAACTGCAAAGGTACCTACAGGCGGCCTGTCCATAAGGTTTGTCTGCTTTCCCTCTCCTAACTCTCTCAGACTGATTTCTTCCCCAAGTAAGGAATCACGTCTTCGGTTATTTTTTTATCTTTTTTGTTTTTTTTTTTGTACAAAATTTCATTTTCTAGGTGAGCGGGATGTTCTGTCCTCACGGAATTTATTGATTTATTTTTTGTCAGCTTCGGGTCATCGAAATAAATATGGTATAAATATGAAAAATATAAATTTGGCATGAAAGAATCTTATCGCTCTGTACAGTAATTAACCTCGCGCATCAATTAGCAACGAAATATTTCTGCGCAAGTCTCTCTCGAAGAGATGCGAAAAAGACTCAAAAAGGAGACACTTTTGATAACGGAAAAAGCGCACTTGAACACACTAGAATATTCGGGAATCCTAAGTTATCGGATTTCTTCCCAAGATTTCTTCATACTAGCTTTAATGCAAGTGTCGGTGCATACCGCGAATGTGTAGACTCAATAGTGTGGATAGTGAGGACAATTATAGCAGATAAAAATCGACATCAGGTGCCTGACAACGCCGTCCATCGGTAAGCGAACCGAATTCTATCGTTGCCGCAATTTGCAAATAATTACATATTTATATTTTCACTCAAATTCAAATACAGTCCACTAAAGCTTCTCTCTCGCCCAAACAATGTTCAGAGTGAGTTTGGCCGTCATCGAGAACTATTCGTAGGTATCTGCCTGCTCTCTCCGGGTGTACAATGGTGCCTCTACATTCAAAAGTGACCTCGTTTCAGAGAAATCTCTTCCGTGGTCCTTTCAATATCACAGCCTCAGTTTCATGTGGAGGTGACTCTAGCTGCTGATTGGTGAGCCATCTGTCTATCATATTGTCGCGAGAGCGCCCTCCTAGGCGGAACACCCTGTATCCATACATGCTTCCACCTTCTGTCAACCAACGGCGGTGTGCTGAGTCAGCGGGATTCTCAGCGTGTGGAGCATGGAGAGAGACCACGCAGCTCAAGCCCACGTCAATTATTTTATTGCAATGTGAATGTATTTTATATAATCAACAATTCAGTTGTACTGTCACCACATAACTTGTAACATCTATCAGTCAACTTCCCAATACACCCTACTCACCGAAACTGTTCTATTCATTGAACTACTATAGCTACGACCCCATACCTCTCGTCACATATTGGTGGAGCATGTCGGCCATTCCTAGTGAATAAAATAAACTACAAACATAAAAAATGAAATCGAAAAACCACGAAATCAAATAAAAGTGTACGGGTGTTGGAGTTGAAATACGGGCAGTGGAAATCGTGATTAATACTGACGCGGTTGAAGAAAACTAAAGCTAAGCACGAAACAGACGGAAAACTGGAGAAATAAATAGGTACGAACCCTGAACCAGAAGAAAACAATCATTTGGAAGCTGAGTCAGAAAAAGAGACCTTTGTTGAATCCTAGGAACTTCAAGAAGACAAAAGGAGAAATCACAGCTGGAGTTGAAACTAGAATCCCCTAAGATGGGAGACGAGGCTGCAGTTTATGCTTCGGTTGCACCCAAAGCGTTCGCTGGTGAAGTCGGTGAAAAGGTGCAAGATTCCACCAAGATTTTTAATGGGGCAGCAACAGCTAATCATTGGTCAGACCAAACCAAGTAACTACAGTTTCCTTGTTTTCTCCAATATTCGAGTATACAGGACTTCAATATGGGACTGTCTAGATATCTTGAAAACTATGATGATGGCGAAAATGATCTTTGCATATTCCTAGGTGACATAAACATTGATTTGCTGGAACCAGACGATAAAAATACTGTAGAATATTTGAATATTCTGAATGATTTTGGCTACCAATCTGCAATAAATATATTATAGCAAATCATGTTTAGATCATATTTTCGTTGAGTCTGATGGAAATCTGAAAAAACATACAATTTCCTTGGTTCTGAAAACGCATATAACAGACCGTTTCACCACGATTTTGCAGGTCATGCTGGGAAAAGAAATTGAGAATATAACAAATCATAACAAATACCTCAAATTCATTAACCATAAGAAAATAGGTAATGTATTTGAACAAACATCCTGGCTTCCAGTTCACAATTCAGATAATCCAGACACAACAACCAACACATTCGTTGCTATTATTCAAGAAAGTCTTGAACTATGTAAAGAAAAACGTCTATTCCGAAGGAAGCATGACAAAATTGCACCCTGGATGACCAATAGAATGCTGAAGTCTATCAATACGGAGAATAAAATCTACCTGAATATCCAGGAAGAATCAAACAACACAGAACTGAGAAGAGACTTCAAATATCACAGAAACAAACTGAACGCATTAATAATAAGAACGAAAAATGATTACTATTAACAAAAAATTGATCGGACTAAAAATTTTTCGAAAGATCTATGGAAAGTAGGAGACATAAGTAAAACAAAGTAGGGAAGAACACATATTAATGAAATCAAAAGTGTTAGTGGCGAATTACTAACAAGAAAATATGATAAAGCGAACGAATTTAACAAGACGTATACTTATATGGGGAAAAACTTGGCAAAACAAATCGAAACAGATTCACTAATTCAGTACAGAAAACCGACAATACTCAACTCATTCCTATTCAGTACTATTTATAAGAAAGAAATTGAAAATGCTTTGATGGAGCTTAGAAATAAAAAGGCCGTTGGTAGTGATGATCTTAAAGCTGAATCCATCAAATTAATATCCACTTTCATTCTAGAACCACTAACTTATATTTTAAACCTATGAGTTGATGAAGCAGTGTACCCTTCAGTATTCAAATACTCTATAATAACCCCATTGTACAAAAAAGGTGATATGACGGAAACAATTAATTATCGGCCCATATCACTATTAACTCACTCATCGAAAATATTTGAGAAAATAATAAATAATCGGCTACAGTCATAGTTGGAAAAGTTCAACATCATATCAAATCAACAGTACGGATTTAGGAAAGGTAAATCAACTGAGGAATCCATGTTGAATGTTACTTAAAAAATCACGGAATCATTAAATATCAGCAAACCGTGTTTATGTATTTTCATTGACTTGTCGAAAGCCTTTGGTACCGTCAGTCAGCGTTCACACTTGCAGGATGTGGATGGTGTCTACGGCAGTGCGAAAACGATCGAATGCGGTGTTCCGCAAGGATCCATATTTTCTTGATATTGCATCTATCCTCTTATTCGAATTTTGTCCAATTCGTACTTCACCTGTATGTTCTATGCTCAATATGCGTTTTTTTTATATTATTTTCATCCTCATGTACCATATACAGCTTGTATTCTTTTTTTTTTCTATACTACATTCCATTCATGTACAATTGTATCACTCATATTATACGAAACAAATGCAATGGCACTCTAATCACGTCAACTTAATATTATATTATTTATTATCTATTTGTTAGGTTAGGTCTCGCATGCTCATGTATGCTCTTTGGAATAGAGTTATGATCAATACAGTATTATTACTATTTTCATCACGATCATTATCATTCTATCTATATTGTAAGTAGTTCTATATTTCAAATATTCAATTTTGTCAATTCCGAAACAAGTGTTTTCACACTTATCGGTTTTTGTTTTCACACTTTTCGGTTTTTGTTCACACTACCAACTCAACCCTTATCATGATAACTGTGTGTCATTTTTATTGGGATTTATTGAGTGTGTGATTTTGTGTGGATGAAGAAATTATATTATATATAATCAAGAATCAGTGTACTGAATTCGCGATTACCCAGCAGAAAATTATCGATTCATTCAAAAGTGCCGCACAGAGTGAACAGAATCATTTCAAACAATTGAATAAGATTAGTATTTATTACAACGATATTTTGACACTGTGCTAGAAAGTTAACCCTGGAATGCCGGAAGCTGAAAAAGTCGATTTTATTATCCTTTGAATCTCACAATTTTGGGGAGAGCGGATCTGATGATAAATAAAACCCAAGAACAATTCAGGAAGAATTTACAGGAGATTAAGGCCACTCAAGAGATGCTGCTAGTCAAAGGAGGACCTTCTTATAATTGTAATTATATGAATGATACTAGACAAAGAAATTTCGATAATTTTAATTTTCAGAAATCAGGAGGTCGGACTCATGATAGTAAGATAATTATCTACCAATGTGGTAAGCAAGGGCATCATGTTAATGTTACGCGAAGAAACAACCACCGCGCCGCTAAACGAATGGCGCGATGGCAAATATCAAGAGTTCTAGTCTGAAACGGTATGTTATTGTTGTCTACAGTTTGGTCATAAAAAACAAACTTGTAGAAACGAGAACTCTATTAAATATTCAAATTTCCAATTAGAGTCAGATGATGATTATGAACCAATTCAAATTTAGGATAGAATAAATGGAAAAAAAATCAAATTTATCTGCGATACCGGCGCAGGTGTGAGTTCCATTGATAGTACTTTCATGGACGATGAGAATTGAATTTTGAAAATGTCGCATATTCGAGCAAAATCAGCAAGCGGTCATTTTTCATGGATTTTTGGCGTAATTTCGATGAAATTTGAAAAAGTTAATGGACGACTGATACAGCACATATTGTTGTTATAAAAAATCTTGGTAAAATTATCTCGGGAAGTGATTTTAATAATCAACATGAAGCATACATACATTTTCAGACAAAAACAGTTGAATTCGCTTTGAATGATAGAATTATGTGTATGAAATTTGCGTACCATGATCAAGGAGGAATTTTCAATGACCTGGCTACTGAAAATTTTGTCAGAGTAACAAAGGAAGTTAAACTACGTCCAATGACTATAACTATCGTTCCAATTGACACGGCACTAGTAATTGATCTACTGTTTGAACCTTGTGTCGATTTTTTTTGGAATAGGGGGTGCAAGATAGCCCATTCAGTAACAGGAATAACAATAATTCATGTAACAAATACTACAAGGGTAGGAATAACAATCTTTGAAGAAACGTGTATAGGTAGCATTAGTCCTCATGCACTTCCATCAGTAACGAGAGGAAATAATGGTGTTTTGGGTGAGAGAGTGATAAATTCAGAATTTCCTGCAATCATACAGGGGGATAATAGACACAGGATCCCCAGTGTCAGGGCAAGATGAAAATGATAGAATCAGTACAGAATCCCCTGTGTTCGGGCACGGTGAAAATAATAGAGTCAGTAGAGGATACCCTGTGCTCCAGATAAAATTTTTGAGGTATCTCCTGTTTGTAGACAGACAACAAAAGTTTTCTGCAATGTGGTACAGAATACTGTTGTTCTTTTTCATAAAGTTGTTAAGGACCGCGAGAGTTTGACGAGCTCAGGTTTGAATCTGAATACAGTATTGAGTGATCTAGAGCAAAACAAAATCTATGATCTAGTGTATAATTATAGGGATGATATTGTCACAAAGAATTCTGAGTCAGGCCAAACTAATGTTTGTGTTCAAAAAAATCGATACGGGAAATGCCAATCCAATTCATCAGGTTCCGTATCGGGTGTCAATGAAAGAACGCGAGATTATCAACACATATATCGAAGAAATACTAGCTGCGAATATAATACGAAGATCATATAGTTCGTGGACGTCATCGGTAGTTTTAGTGAAAGAGAAAACAGGTGATTGGTCATTCTGTGTAGATTATCAAAACTTAAATCAAGTAATTCAATTAGATCGGTACTCCTTACCAATGAAAGATAATTTGTTATCGGCGTGAGATGGTTCAAAATGGTTCAGTATATTATATTGTTTTTCGAATTATTGGCAGATCAAATTGAATACAAAAATTATGAAAAACCAGCGTTCATAGTACCAGAAGGGTTGTCTCACCCACTGGATTAGCAAGTAGCCCTCCTTGTTTTTCACTTTGTATGGATCAGGTTTTGGCAGGGATAGAATGAAATACGTGTTTGGTATACATGATGACGTCATTGTCGAAGACCAAGTCAGTCAGTTCTGGATAAGTTCAGACAAGCCAATATCAGATTGAAACCCACCAAATGTCATTTCAGTCAACGACAGGTTAGTATTTTAGGCCACATTATCAGTGAATAATCGTTGTTGGGACTAGCCAACTATTATCGAAAACTTTCTGAATCATTCGCAAATAATGCTAGGCCTCTTACTTCATTAACACTAAAAATATTGTGTTCTCTTTGAAAGGAGAACACTAAGAAGCCTTTCAAGAATTGAAAAACGTGTTAATAAATGCTCCGGTACCAACGCATTTCAAGGATGTATTGCCTATTGAAATATATACAGATGCTTGTGGTTATGGTATGGTATGGTATGATACAGGTACTCATCTAGTAGCTTACGCATCCAGAAGACTATCTAATTCAGAGAAGAAATGGAACACTATCGAAAAATGTGTTGCAGATTTTATGCTTGAAAACGTAATTTCCTCACATGGATGCCCAGAAAACATTATAAGTGATCGAAGAAAATGTTCTATATCGAAATCAGTTACAGAATTGTTGAAAGGTATGGGTATTTCTCCTGTGACAACTACAGCCTATCATCCGAAATCAAACGGTTTAGTACCCAGGTAACACAAACCCCTCCGCGAGATTTCAGAGAGATCAACATCAGGATCATATGCGAACTATCATTTATTTATTTATTTATTAATTTATTCATTTATTTATTTATTTGATGACGACACCCAACAGACAAACAAAAAGCTCGCCCAATCACAGGGTGACACAAAATACAATCATGATTCACAATGTGAGCTATGCTAGTCGCTGAAGTTTAGACAAAATGTAACAATATATAATAATATATAAATATCATTAAATGAACTACCACTCCTATTGAGGATAAAAGAGAAGAAGAGAAAAAAATATATATACCTGAATGTAGTGAGTACATTGCTGTCTTAGGTGGCGGCTCTACCATAAAATATAGATGATTTGTACTTGAGTTGTTTCTTGAACATTGTGAAATTGTCGCTAAAGATGTCAATGTCATGGTCACAGATTATGTTACAAGAGTTCATGCATCTGATAAGGGGAGAGTTACAATAGTAATTTGTTGAATATGGTGGTGGATGGAATGTGTTGAGATGACAACCACGATGACATCTGTTAATATATTATATTTATTCTTTGTCACAATAAACTTCACTTTCTTCTGGTTCAGACTAGCTTATCAGGTTATGGGCCTATTGCTGATTTAGTACGTTCATTTCGAGGTGAAATTCATCAGAAAATCGGCACTGATTAAGCGTGAGTCGTAGGACAATTTGAGGATGGCGACTTTCAACACAGGAGGAGTTTCTATCGAGAAACTTCTTGGTCACGAAAATTACAACACGTGGCTATAGACGATTCAAGCTGTTTTGGAGCTGAAGGATCTATGGACTGGCGTTGTGGACGTGAGAGTTGATAGTGATGGGAAAGTCACGTCTCAAGTGGATGAAACGAAAGATAGGAAAGCGCGTGCAAAGATTAAATTAGCGATTGACCCTTCCCTTTATTCTCATCTCAAGGACAAGAACACCGCTTATGACCTATGGAAATGCGTTGAGGATCTTTTTGCCGGCAAAGGCTTGAATCGCAAGGTGAGCCTTTTGAGGAAATTGTGTAATATCAAACTCGCGGACTGCGAATCTATGGCTGAGTTTGTGCATCTGATTATTTCGACGCTGGCTTTGCATTCGATGAGGAAATGGTGGGAGCTTTCATGCTTGCGGGTCTCACTGAAGAGTACGAACCAATGATTATGGCGTTGGAAAATTCAGGTTTGAAGATTTCAAGCCTTACCATCAAGACAAAACTGCTGCAGGAGAACATACCAACCATTAATAATGGGGCTCTTTACACAAATCGTAAGAAAAATCGTTAGTCACCACAGTTTTCACCTATATGTCGTCAATGTCATAACTACGGTCACCTCAAACGAGACTGCCGTATGCTCCAACCACCGCAACTCTCAAATCTCAATCTGGAAGATGACTCAGATCCGGAAGACGCTTGGTGCACCGTTCTTTCAGCAATATCAAAAACTACCGAAGGTGATTGGTATTTCGATTCCGGTGCAACTTCCCACATGACACCTGTATTGACTTCTTTGATCGACGCTCGAAATACAAATGGAAAAGTCAATGCAGCCAATGATAAATCAATGCAAATCACGGCTATTGGCAAAGTTTATATTCACCCGTCAAATACAGGAAAGAAGCTGGTACTTCAAGATGTTTTATGCGTTCCAGAACTCTCAACGAATCTTTTGTCCATTAGCAAAATCACAAGAATGGGGTACAATGTGAAGTTTGATAATTGTGCTTGTTGACATCTGAATTACGGAGCTCTACAAAAACTGACAAATATTGCATCTGGGCTGCAAATCTCTACTTCATCACATGATGACTGCGAAACATGTCCTCGAGGCAAAGCTACACGAAAGCCATTTCCGAAAGAAGGAACAAGAGCCACAGAGTTGTTAGAGCTCGTACACTCTGATATTTGTGGACCATTACAGGTTACTTCACTTGGTGGTGCACGATATATGCTATCATTCATCGATGATTTTTCACGTGAGATTTTTGTTTATCTGTTGAAGACAAAATCCGCCACTGAAGTTAAGAACGCTTTTGATGCTTTTCGGGCATACGCTGAGACTCAGACGGGCAATAAGATGAAGAAACTGCGAACGGACAATGGTTTAGAATATATGAATGCCGAAATGTAACAAAATCTTCGTCAAGCCGGTATTGAGCACCAGTCCACTTGCACATACAATCCCGAGCAAAATGGAATGGCCGAGTGACTTAATCGTTCAATTATGGAAAAGTGATCACAAATCGGAATGTGGTTTTCCTGAATGAAGGTAAAATGAAAATACATTCACCTCCCATGGAAGCGACCGAGGTTGTTCATTTTCCATTCGAAAAATTAAAAGAAAAAGACATTGGCAACATTCCTTCCGAAGAATCAGTCGAAGAAGAATCCAATGCGATATCTTCGAAATCAGAATCAGATGTCGAAACAATAGAAGCAAAGCGCAATGTTCTTGAGCGTTTTCCATCGAAGAAATTACAAGATTTTATCGTCGATATTCCTGGATACTCACGTCAACCAATTTCAAAGAAGGATGAAAACCTCGGGAATACAATAGATGAGATAGCACAACATGTTGTTGAAACAAAGGTGTTTACTTTGCAATCATATGATAAAGATACTTCGGAATCCCAACTAATTTTCGAGCGCAACGTTGAAAGGTGCCAGCACAATGGCAAGAATACAGAATGTTCTGATGAAGAAATTCAATCAGATGCAGCAACCATGGAGCCCTTATTGCTTTCGAATCAAGAAGAGGAACATTCAACAGAGCAACTGTTTCAGCGTGACGTGACAAACGATCCTCAAACACTGAAAGGAGCACTTGCATCTCCCAATGCACATTTTTGGAAAATCTCCATGCATGAGGAATTTGAAGCTCTGCAGGCAAATCAAACGTGGGACATTTGCGATCTCCCTTTGGGACGAACAGCAATCAAGTGCAAATGGGTGTTCAAGACCAAACTCTATGCCGTTGGTAAAGTTGAGCGATACTAAGCTAGATTGGTGATTAAAGGATGTTCCCAACGGAAAGGAATTGATTACGAGAAGACTTTTTCACCTGTTATTCGTCATGGATCTCTACGCTTTTTGTTCGCTTTGGCAGCTCAATACAACTTAGACATTCAGCAGATGGACGTCGTCACAGCTTTCCTTCAAGGAAAATTGCATGAAGAGGTATATATGGAACAACCGCCATTTTTTGTGATGAACAAAATCCCAAAGTTTTTAGATTGAAGAGAGCTTTGTATGAACTTAAACAGTCTAGCCGTGTCTGGAATGGAGAACTAGACAAAGCCTTGAAAGATTTTGATTTACAACGTTCTCATTACGATCCATGAGTATATTTTCGTGTTCATGGCAAGAAGATGCTCATTGTTGCTGTCTACGTCGATGACATTTTATTATTTTCGAATTGCATCGAATGGACCACCGAAGCAAAGACGAAATTAGGTAAAACATTCAGAATGAAAGATTTGGGAGATGCTAATCACGTTCTAGGAATGAGGGTTATGAAATCCGGCGTACAAGTGACTCTCGATCAAGAATTATATATACAACAGATTCTTGACCGATTTGGCATGACCGATTGTCATACAGTGAGTACTCCAATCAACATAGCTACAAGTATTTCTAAGCAAGACTGTCCCGTCACTGGAGAAGAAAAAGCAAGAATGCGAAATGTCCCATACCAGGAACTTGTGGGATGCATGATGTATCTGGCGAATTGCACAAGACCAGATATTTGTTATGTTGTAAATCTTCTTGGTCGATACAGCTCAAATCCTGGATGGAATCATTGGATCGCCGCCAAGCACATGCTACGTTACTTGAAAGGAACATCCTCCTGACATTTCGTAAGGGTGATAATATTTGCATCAACGGATTCTTCGACGCCGATCATGCAGCAAACCATGATGACCGGAAATCAGTCACTGGATTTGTCTTCGTGGCTTCAGGAGGAGCCATATCATGGTGCTCTAAGAAGCAACCAACCGTATCTATTTCTTCGTGCGAAGCAGAATATATTTCCCTCTCATCGGCAATGCAAGAGGCTATCTGGTGGCGGGTTTTTACTCAAGAATTGGGAATCGACTCCCAATTGATGATGCACTGTGACAATCAAAGTGCAATTTCAATTGCAACTAACTGCGGATTCAATCCGAAGACCAAACATATAGATATTCGGTACCATTTTGTACAAGACATTCTGGCACAAGGAGAAATTCGCTTGGATTACGTCAAAACCGAAAACCAGACAGCCGATATTCTCACAAAAGCTCTGGGAAAACCCAAAGTTGAAAAATTCCGAGCCCAGCTGGGGCTGAAGTCACATGGTTGAGGAGGAGTGTTGAGATGACAACCACGATGACATCTGTTGATATATTATATTTATTCTTTGTCACAATAAACTTCACTTTCTTCTGGTTCAGACTAGCTTATCAGAATGTTAACCGATTTCGTGAAATACGGGGATTACAATTTAGTGATAGTTGTTGCAAGCATAATGGTGAGTCAGTGAGGTTGTTTATAACTTTGAATACAAAAGACGAGTCATAGAATTCGCGTCTCAAGAATAACGGTTCCCATTTGTAGAAATCAAGATTCACTTCCTAATGATTATAATGCCTATGACGAAAAAAACGATAATTCAGATTACTAATCAACCTCCTTTTGACAGGCTCTAATCGCTACACATATTCTTCATAGACAGGATTCTATATTACAGAGTTGTACCCGAGGATAGGTCTAACTGAAATTTTGTACATTGTCAAAATTGAAGTGTGATTTCTGAAGTCTTGAGTACTACGTGATATGAAACCTAATGTTTGCAAGGATTTTCTGACTGTACATTCAATGTGACTTTCAAACGTAAGCTTTCGATCTAAAATTATGCCAAGGTCTTTTATTTCGTTGACAACAACGATCTGTTGGTTGTTTATGTAAAGTTTTTCATGAGGGGGGTTAAGGATTTCAGAAAATAGAATCTGATAGCACTTGTTGAGGTTAATTGATAGTCTGTTCGTGAGGCAGTAAGCGGAAAATGTATTTAGGTCATCTTGAAACCCGTGGTAGTCAGATGACTGCCTAATTTCTTTATATGCTTTCAAATCATCTGCAAATAATTTTATTTTGGAATTCATAAACTGATCCTCAATGTCGCTCATGAATATACTGAATAGTATAGGCCTAGGTGTGGTCCCTGGGGTACACCGGACTCAATGAACCTTCTCTCTGATCTAAAACCGTTTAAGAGGACATACTGAGATCTCTCGGAAATATATGAAGTCAACCACTCCAACAGGTTTCCGTGCACACCGAAATTCCCAAGCTTTACGATTAAAGTAGGGTGATGTACTTTATCGAAAGCCTTAGAAAAATCGGTGTACACGACACCAGTAGAGGCACCGTTTTCCATGGATTGAAATATGTCCTGCACAAAAGGGAACAGATTAGTTAGTACACTTCTTTTTTCATGAAAACCATGTTGATGTACAGTTATGTGATTTTTTACCATGTGAAATAGCTCGTTTGCTACAATTGACTCGAAGATTTTACCTAACAGATTCAATCGGGAAATAGGTCTGTAGTTGGGAATTTCTGACTTTTTGCCATTTTTGAAAACTGGTATTGTTTGTCCAACCTTTCACTGTTTTGGGTATTCAGCTTGTCTCAGAGATTGGTTGAAAAGTATCGAAAGTGGTTTGACTGAATTATCAGGACACTTTGCAATGTGAAAAGCAGGTATGCCATCTGGCCCAGGTCCTTTTTTGGAATCTAATTTGGCTAAAGCAGATTGTATTTTCTCATCAGATATAAAGTTAATGTTGAAGGAGTAAGGAGATATTACCTTTGGAAAAAGACATGGAGAATTTTCACTTTCAAATACACTGACAGAATAATCAGAGAACCCATTGCATATTTCTTCATTACCTATGAACGTATCAACACCAGATGTCATTTGCTGAGGTACAGTTTTGCCAAGTTGTTTTCCTGCTGAAAATGACCAGAAGGCTCTACTGTTAGTTTTAAGATGATTTTCGGTTTTTTCCAGGTATGTTTTATAATCAATTTCGATTGTTCTTTTGAGGGACCTACGGAGGTATGAAGAATGTTTGTAGTCGTTAGGATTATTGTAAATCTTCCTACTTCTGTGGTACTCGATTTTTTCCTTTTTTGAGCTTATAGATTTTTTCGAAAACCAAGTGGGGTGAGTTTTCTTATTGAACTCTCTCTTGGGAATATAACTATCAATAATCCATCCAACAGTCTGAAAATTCGAAGAGAGTATCATTCTGATGTTATTCTTTTCAAAACAATTAATAACCCATGCGACTACCATCAGATTTATAGCTCATAAGGTTGTTCACCAGTTGAATTAAGCAACACAACATGTTATCAATCAATCAATCAACTTTATTATTCCCAAGAAACAACATTTGTTTATAGCAGGGAACATGGTGAATACATCAATATATTTGACAAAATAAATTAAAGAAGACAGTAAAATAAGACTCACACTCAAAAGAATCTTTTTTTTTCAAGTTCAACTGAAAATGATTCGGTTCGATATGGCAAACAGTCAAGACGCGTCTTCGCAGTGCTCCACAAATTTTGCTTTCAAATGCTGTAAATCAAAAATCTTTAGTCATTAGGTATGTGTAAATTGTTTGGGTATTCTTCATAAAAGCTGTATAGCAAAAAATAAGAGTAAAATTCATTTTTTAAGTGGAAATAAAGTTGAGTGTTGTGATGTATCTAACACCAGTTATAGTAATTCTGGTTAACATGAAATAAATGAACTCGAAAAATCTATTAGTGACCCAAAAGAAGACGGATTAATTAGGGACAATAACATCAAAAAACTGAAACACGAACATGAAATATTTGTACAAGAAGCAACGAACACAGAAAATGAATTGAGTCATACTCTGGAAAAACAAAAATCTCTGATAAGTGAACTTCAAGATAAGATTCATATCCTACAAAAAGAAATGAACAAAAAAAACCGAACGAAGCTAAATAATATAGGCACACAAACGGATGAAATAAAAAGGTGTCATATTTTCACTTCAACCGATCCACTACTCAATTTGCCCATTGGTTTAGAAGATGATTTTGTGAAGAACAATTCAACACAAACACCGAATGCATATGAACCAACATGTAATAGAATATTACATGGTGTAATGACAAACCCTGTGAACGGGGAATTGAGAAAAAGGAGAATTGCTTTAATTTCTGACCACAAGGGTAAGGGTATGGCCAGTTACATAATGAGCCAAGCAAAAAAAGAATTTATCATCGAATCTACCATAAAACCCGGTGCAAGCGACAGAGAACTAGCTGACACTGTATTGAATATTACAAAGAATTATAACAAAAATGAACTTGTTATATTTTGGTCCAACTTACATAACAGGCAGATAACCACAGAACTGATGATGTTGAAGCCCCAGCTCATTGTTATAACAAATCCATTCAAATATAGCAGTAATAGTGATAATGATTTAGTAAATAAAAATAATCTAGAATTGAAGAAACACATGTTTGAAGCCAAGAAATACAGCAATGTATTTGAGTGTCATACCACTCTGAAAAGATGGAACAATAGAGGAGATGGGTACGGATTTACGGGCTCGGCGAAATGGCATATTATGTCCAAGGCGTTGGTAAGGCACATCCATAACTATTTTCAGCCAGTCAGTTCATACTTCAGCACCTGATAACTTACCAAAATTGAACACAAAATCAAATCCATCTATGAATGTATCATTAATGTCAGACCTACAAGATGAGAAACAAAATGCGAATACTAAAACCAGTCCAACTGATACTTTTTTATACCCCCGACTCTCCCAAGTAGCTCCAGATCTCTAACGACAGTTAACTACAGTACAACTACAAGGCGATCATGTATCACTGAAGTCTCTCATGTGAATGTTAGGGGACTGTTAAATAATTTGAATTTGGTTGAGTTGTTTTTGAAAAATAATGATATTGATATTGTATATGTTTATCTGAACACTGGGTAACTAGTGACTGTTCGAGAGATGTTTATTTCTATGGCTACCGTGTGGCAACAATGTTTTGTAGAGAGAAGCATATTCGTGGTGGTTCAGGTATTCTTGTCAAAAGTTCCACTGATGTCACTGAAATAATATCAATAAATAAATTATCCAGAGAATGTGAAATTGAAATCTGTGCGATTTGCTGTAGAGTAGATTCCTCGAAAATTGTAATTATAACTGCATAATATAGACCTCCAAATGGTAATGTCAAGATATTTCTTGATTGTTTACTGCAGGCTCTTAATATTGCCGAGACAAAGTCCCACAATATTATTTTGTGTGGGGACTTCAATATAAACTATTTATCGAATGATTTGAACACTAAATCTCTTATGGATTGTTTCAGTTCGTTTCGACTAGATGTCAATATGCGGGGCCCAACTAGAATTTTCACAAATGCGAATGGTCATACAAGTCGAACCTGTATAGATTATATGGCGACTGCTTTCTCGAATTCAACTTATGACTGTCAATTGATCCATCCAAATATTGCTGATCATCTATCCCATTTATCAACTTTCAGCGAAGAGATGTGTACTTAACAATGAACAAAATGTTATAGCTAGGAAACGACAAGTCAATCAGGGTAATATTAATGAACTCAGAACTAGATTAAGTAATATCAATTGGTTTCCGACTTTGTACGACATGTGCATAAGCGAAGCTTTTTCTTATTCTCTAGAGTCGCTTTACTGGTGCTTCGATGTATCCTGCCCAATAAAACCTGTTATCTCTAAAAAGCCTAAAAATGGTTGGATTTCAGAAGAAACTATCCAAGAGGGCAATTATCCTAGAGAACTTTTCAAATTAACGACAACTTCTGGGGAAGTCGATCCGGAAGATAAAAAAACATATAAAAATAGGTTAAAGGAACACAAGTCTGTAATCAGTAAATCAAAGTCCGAATACTTCTCCAATAAAATACAAAACGTTCAAAATAGAACAAAAGAGACATGGAACATAATTCACTCTGAGTTAGGAAAAAAGAAATCGTCTTGTGTCGGGGATGCCACCACTCTGAAGCACAACTTCAATATTGTTGAAGATCCATATGAGGTAGCGGAATTATTTGCTGATCACTTTTCTAGGGCTGCTGAAACAACATTGGCAAATCACTTCGGTCAAAACCTAACTCTGCCCTGTACCACTAGTTTGTATGTTGATGTCATTCACCCATTTAAGAATGGACCTATTACAGAAATAATTGACTAGCTAAATATGATGAAAAATAAAAAATCATCTGGGATAGATGAACTTTCTATAATTACTATTAAGAATGTAATAGATTTGATAAAATATTTCCTTACTTACCTAATGAACCAGTCCTATATCCAAGGATATTTTCCCACTGAGTTCAAGAAGGCACTAGTAATTCCCTTATTCAAAAAAGGAGATGAGACAGAGTTAGACAACTATAGACAAATTTCCCTACTCTGCTCACTCTCGAAGTTGTACGAAAAAGTAGTAACTGCTAGGATAATGAATTATTTGGAAATGAACAACTTGATATGTGGTAACCAGCATGGTTTTAGAAAAAATCATTCTGTGGAAACGGCATCATTTCAATTTCTCATTTTTTTTAATCTGAGATAGATTCCAACAATTGTGTAGCCTGTTTTTCGATTTGTCAAAGGCATTTGACACGGTGACATCCGAATTTCTAAATAATAAGTTGATATTGCTTGCTTTTCCAAATAATTTATTGACATGGTTGAAATCATATATGTTTGGATGTAGCATGACTGTGAGAAATAACGGTTTTACGTCAGGTGAGCGTGATGTTAAATTAGGAGTACCGCAAGGGTCTGTTTTAGGACCCCTACTATTCGTGCTATTTGTCAACGACCTGCCTGAAAACGCACCTGATTGCTACATCACCATGTTTGCTGATGACACAACAATTACAGTTGCTAGTCCTGATCCAGATGTACTATTAACAAATGTCGGCAAAATCATTGATTCGTTCACATCATGGTGTGACAGAAATCAACTCATTTCAAACACAACAAAGTCAGTTTCAATGAAATTCTATAAAAGGAAAGATAATATCCCTGGTGAAATGAACGCTATTGATGAAATAGTTATGTCGCATGATGTAAAATTCCTGGGAACATTTCTAGATGAGAGGTTAGACTGGGATCTACATATCAATCATGTATGCAAGAAACTAAATTCAGCATTCTTTGCAATTAAGCAAATGAAAACATGTGTAGGCAAGGAGAGTTTATTAAGCATTCATTATGCAATGGTATACTCAAACATTTCCTTCAACACTATGTCATGGGGTTGTGGTGAAGATTTTGGTAGAGTGTTTATAGGGCAGAAACTTATCGTAAGATTAATATTTGATATACTACTATCGAGATAGTTGCAAACCAATATTTATAAGAGAGAAATTGTTGACTGCTCCATCCATCTATATTTTGAAATGTTTGAAATGCATTAGAAGCAACTTGAAATCCCTCGATACCAATGCTTCTTTGCATGCTTACAATACACGCAATGGTAGTCACCTAAGAATACCAAACCACAAAACCACGAAATTCCAAAATTCTCCTCTCTACAGAGCACTGAGTTTCTACAACAAACTGCCAGCGGAAATTAAAAATTCTGAATGTGATAGATTATTTTTTAACAAAATAAAATGTTTGCTGACTGACAAATGTTACTATTCCTATCAAGAATATTTGAATGATCCATTATTGTGAATTATTTTACTTGTAGTGTGCTGTCATCCTATTCCGTAATACAACTTCAATTCAGTGATTTCAATTATATATGGTCGTGGTCATTTGGACTCAGTCTATGATTTTATTTATACTGTTAATCGTTTCACTTTCAAATATGTATCCTGTGTTGTGCTGTCGTCAGATCCGTTTTGATTCTATTTATTCATACCATTGTTATTTTTACTCAATGATCTACAATTTGGTTTTATTGTATCATGTGACTTACACATTGTATGACTTACCATATGTACACACTGTACCTAAGTGGCGAATAAATTATTATTATTATGATTTGAATTTATGTAATTCCAGTCACGACCCTGCGGCCTCCGACGTCACGCAGAGTTGTGCTGGATAAAATCCAGTGACTACTCCTCACAGCCTGTGAGGTGAGTAATCACTGGGACCAAGTACCGTGTGCCCTGAGTAGACGCAATGATCCTAGTATGACGGCCTTCTGCATTCCACCAGCCAGGATGTGTGCCTTATCACGGCACGCTGGGATTTTCTGGATCTCCGAGAGCAGCGTGTGTCGTGTGCCTCCTAGGGAGCCGATAATCAGGATGACCAATTCCACAGAATGGTCTGGATAGAGCCGGCGGAGTTCGAAGAGAAGATCTCGATATTTAGTCCGTTTTTCCTCCTCCTTCAAAACGATGTTCGGTTCGGCTGGCGCCGAAAACTCGATCACGAACATCGCTTTGTTTTGATGGTCGAGGAGGACTACATCAGGCTTGTTAGCTTGTATCTGCCTGAGGGTGGGGAATGAGAAGTTCCAATAAATTCGGCACCTCTCATTCTCCACAACGGACTCAATATCCCCCGGAGCATAGGGCACATATTATTATTATTATTATTATTATTATTATTATTTAAGTTCATGTAATTCCAGTCACGACCCTGCGGCCTCCGACGTCACGCAGAGTCGTGCTGGATAAAATCCAGTGACTACTCCTCACAGCCTGTGAGCTGAGTAATCACTGGGACCAAGTACCGTGTGCCCTAAGTAGACGCAATGATCCTAGTATGACGGCCTTCTGCATTCCACCAGCCAGGATGTGTGCCTTATCACGGCAAGCTGGGATTTTCTGGATCTCCGAGAGCAGCGTGTGTCGTGTACCTCCTAGGGAGCCGATTATCAGGATGACCAATTCCACAGAATGGTCTGGATAGAGCCGGCGGAGTTCGAAGAGAAGATCTCGATATTTAGTCCGTTTTTCCTCCTCCTTCAAAACGATGTTCGGTTCGGCTGGCGCCGAAAACTCGATCACGAACATCGCTTTGGTTTGATGGTCGAGGAGGACTACATCAGGCTTGTTAGCTTGTATTTGCCTGAGGGTGGGGAATGAGAAGTTCCAATAAATTCGGCACCTCTCATTCTCCACAACGGACTCAATATCCCCCGGAGCATAGGGCAGCACTGGGGTCTCGTCTATTCCGTACGAGTGCCTCAGGTGATAATAGAGCACTCGCAATGCCGCATTGTGTCTATGGATATAGGCCGAGACTGCATACACCGTGCAAGAAGACAGCAGGTGCATAATTGTCTCGGGCGCCCTGCGGCAGGCCCTGCAATTTGTATCAGGGACCTCCATACCCATGACACGGCTACGGTAGACGAGAGTGTTAAAAACCCCATCTTGGCATGCCATGATAAACCCCTCTGTTTCCGATTTAAGCCCGCCTGACTTGAGAAAAGCGAAAGTCAGTTCTTTGGATAAGCCCCGGTCTTCAATGGTCTTGAAGTAGACCGAATGCATGGGCTTATCCATGTGAAGCTGCAGGAGCTTTCTCACTTCTGCAGCTTTGATGCGGGCTTTTCTTATTATTATTATTCATTTAAGTTCATGTAATTCCAGTCACGACCCTGCGGCCTCCGACGTCACGCAGAGTCGTGCTGGATAAAATCCAGTGACTACTCCTCACAGCCTGTGAGGTGAGTAATCACTGGGACCAAGTACCGTGTGCCCTGAGTAGACGCGATGATCCAAGTATGACGGCCTTCTGCATACCACCAGCCAGGATGTGTGCCTTATCACGGCACGCTGGGATTTTCTGGATCTCCGAGAGTAGCGTGTGTCGTGTGCCTCCTAGGGAGCCGATAATCAGGATGACCAATTCCACAGAATGGTCTGGATAGAGCCGGCGGAGATCGAAGAGAAGATCTCGATATTTAGTCCGTTTCTCCTCCTCCTTCATTACGATGTTCGGTTCGGCTGGCGCCGAAAACTCGATCACGAACATCGCTTTGGTTTGATGGTCGAGGAGGACTACATCAGGCTTGTTAGCTTGTATTTGCCTGAGGGTGGGGAATGAGAAGTTCCAATAAATTCGGCACCTCTCATTCTCCACAACGGACTCAATATCCCCCGGAGCATAGGGCAGCACTGGGGTCTCGTCTATTCCGTACGAGTGCCTCAAGTGATAATAGAGCACTCGCAATGCCGCATTGTGTCTATGGATATAGGCCGAGACTGCATACACCGTGCAAGAAGACAGCAGGTGCATAATTGCATTATTATTATTATTATTTTAGTTCATATAATTCCAGTCACGACCCTGCGGCCTCCGACGTCTCGCAGAGTCGTGCTGGATAAAATCCAGTGACTACTCCTCACAGCCTGTGAGGTGAGTAATCACTGGGACCAAGTACCGTGTGCCCTGAGTAGACGCAATGATCCTAGTATGACGGCCTTCTGCATTCCACCAGCCAGGATGTGTGCCTTATCATGGCACGCTGGGATTTTCTGGATCTCCGAGAGCAGCGTGTGTCGTGTGCCTCCTAGGGAGCCGATAATCAGGATGACCAATTCCACAGAATGGTCTGGATAGAGCCGGCGGAGTTCGAAGAGAAGATCTCGATATTTAGTCCGTTTCTCCTCCTCCTTCAAAACGATGTTCGGTTCGGCTGGCGCCGAAAACTCGATCACGAACATCGCTTTGGTTTGATGGTCGAGGAGGACTACATCAGGCTTGTTAGCTTGTATTTGCCTGAGGGTGGGGAATGAGAAGTTCCAATAAATTCGGCACCTCTCATTCTCCACAACGGACTCAATATCCCCCGGAGCATAGGGCAGCACTGGGGTCTCGTCTACTCCGTACGAGTGCCTCAAGTGGTAATAGAGCACTCGCAATGCCGCATTGTGTCTATGGATATAGGCCGAGACTGCATACACCGTGCACGAAGACAGCAGGTGCATTATTGTCTCGGGCGCCCTGCGGCAGGCCCTGCAATTTGTGTCAGGGACCTCCATACCCATGACACGGCTACGGTAGACGAGAGTGTTGAAAACCCCATCCTGGCATGCCATGATGAACCCCTCTGTTTCCGATTTGAGCCCGCCTGACTTAAGAAAAGCGAAAGTCAGTTCTTTGGATAAGCCCCGGTCTTCAATGGTCTTGAAGTAGACCGAATGCATGTGCTTATCCATGTGAAGCTGCAGGAGCTTTTTCACTTCTGCAGCTTTGATGCGGGCTTTTCTCCGAGCGGGTTCTAGCTCAGTAACTGAGTCCTGAGCCTCGCGCTCGGAGTCGAAAATCAGAGACAATTCATCGGCTGCTCGACGTGCTGCCCTAAAAAGAAAAGCTCCTACTCCTGCATCTTCATGGGTTTTAACCATTTGCAGAAGGGGATCCGAACTCCTGATGACTTTGCAGGCGCCATCCAGAACCATTCTGTTATGGAGATACTCCAAGCTCAAGAGTCCACGGCCACCCTGGTCTCTAGGTATGTATAACCGTGGAACGGACGAATTTGGATGCAGACTCCTATGGAGATGCATCATCTTGCGAGTACTTACGTCAAGTTGTCGCAGCTCGACTTGAGTCCACTTTATCACTCCAAATGAGTAAAGTAGGATCGGAACAGCAAGCATGTTAGTCGCAGCGACTTTGTTCTTCCCCGACAGTTCTGACGACCAGATCTGTCGGAGCCGCTGCCGATACTTGCTGCGGAGAGCGTCTTTTACCCGTTGTGCCTCCTGGATGTGAGTTTCCTCTACACCCAGGTAGGTGTACGTCTCTCCGGCATCCAGGTGGCGTAGGATGCTTCCGTCCACGAGCTGCGCGTCCTTGTCGTAGTTCTCGCATCGTCCTCTCTTGAGATGAACCAGTGCACATTTGTCCATCCCGAATTCCATTCCAATTGCCTGCGTGTACTCCTGCACCACCCTGAGGGATTGGTCCATATCCCTCTCACCAGAGGCATAAAGTTTGAGGTCATCCACATAGAATAATTGGGTGACCTTATGCCTCCGGTAACTGGGTGGGCCGCAGTTGTATCCCCTGGTTTTCCTGAGCTCAACGGATAGTGGCAGAAGTGAGATGCAGAATAGGAGAGGGCTGAGGGAGTCCCCTTGAAATACTCCTCTCCTTATGATGACTGGCTCTGTTTGGACTCTCGCTTCACCTGATGTTATGGTAAAGCGGGTCTTCCAGACCAGCATCAGTTGTTCTATGCATCTCACTATAGAATCGGGTACCGAAAGACACTTGAGCAAGTACACGAGTAACTCATGTGACGTTGTGTCAAATGCCTTTCGGTAATCGATCCAGGCCACAGAAAGATTCCGCTTGTACTGCACGGAGTCCTGTGTGATAGCTCTATCTATCAACAGGTTCTCCTTGCAGCCAGCGACACCTCTCTTCGACCCACGCTGCTCAAAAATCCGCTGGTAAACCGGGTCAACTACTAGGAGTACTCGCATGTACAAGATGCGTGTGAACAACTTGTAACATGCATTCAGGCAGGTAATTGGCCTGTAATTCTTCGGATTGGACAAATCTCCAGTTTTAGGGAGAAGCACGGTTCGCCCCTCGATAAACCACTCAGGGATTTGCTGCTACCCATTTAGCCAGCTATTGAATATACTGGCTAAATGGTGGTGGGTAGAGGGAAACTTTTTCCACCAGAAGTTATTGATCCCATCGGGACCAGGAGCAGCAAAGTTCTTGGAGCCTTTGAGGGCTTCTCGAACCTCCTCAGTGGTTATCGGTTGGCGCAGTAATTCGGGCTCGGGCTCTCGGTATCTTTCGCAGAGGGTACCGAACTGCGCCAGGGCTGGAGTATCTCTGTCGAATGGATGTCTCACCTCATAGATACTCTTCCAAAAGGTTTCCACCTGATCAGCAGTCGGCGGATTGTTCACCACACTTGGAGGCGGTTGAAATAAGCGAGAGGGCTTTTCACGGAATTGTTTATTTTCCGCCAGCCCTCTCGCTCGCCTCTTTAGTGACTGTTTTGCAGCCACTAACATCCGTATCCTTTCGAGGCAGTGCTGTTTGATGGTGGATAGTACTGCCTCGTTGAGTGTGTGATGGGTGCGACGCAATGTATTGGCCATCCGTCGCACCTTCGACGTGAATGGCCTGTTGGCCCTCACATAATCCATCACACACTGGATACGGGAAGTGTGTTGTCTCGCCGACTGGATCTTGGCTTCCATCTTTTGTACACGCCGATCGGCCCTCTCAGTCGGTGAGACCGTTTGTATAGGTCTTTCCGGTAGAGAGGACCGAACGACGTCATACACGGCACAGTTAATGTGCCAGATGTCAGCCCCTTCCGGAAGTGTGCCTCGAAGTAATTCATCCATCCTTGCAAGGTCTTGAGGCCGCAGGGCCTTAATGTTGAGTAGGCTCCTGCGGTTCCTGATCTCGTTCACCTCAGGAAGCACACGGTCCCTTCTCTCGTTGTCGAGCAGAATGGGTGGAGCTTGTTGTTCCTCCACACCATCTTCCTGCCGAGAAGGGACTCTCACGTATTGCCTAGCGCGTAGGTGAGATACATAATCTCGCAGATTTTGAGCAGTGAATGCTCCATGCTCTGGGTGTTGTTCAATCCACAGAGCATGCATCCGCCTTATGTATCCCCTACGCCCTGGATCGCTGCTCTCGAAGCACTGCAGAAGGTCGTCCCTCAGATCATCTGTCCACTCAAAGCGTCCATTTTCTTCGCGGTCGTTATCAGGCTGTCCGTCCTGTTGGGCCCCACCACCTTGCCTTTGACCCCTATCCGGCTGGGGTCGGTTGTGGGGGCCCTGTCCTCGGTTTATGGGAACCAGAGTAATCGGACCTGCCAGGTGGTTAACCTAGCAGGCCCACGGCTGACATAAAAGGAGAAATGAATTTCTCCTCCTGGGTGCGCTCTCGCTGCCAGTCCGATTTTGCACCCTCAGCTCGGAAAGGTGGTGTCGCTACTCACCATAGGCAACCCTCTAAGAGATTAGCCCTCCTGCCTATTATTATTATTATTATTATTATTATTATTATTATTATTATTATTATTATTTGAGTTTATATGATTCCAGTCACGACCCTGCGGCCTCCGACGTCACGCAGAGTCGTGCTGGATAAAATCCAGTGACTACTCCTCACAGCCTGTGAGGTGAGTAATCACTGGGACCAAGTACCGTGTGCCCTGAGTAGACGCAATGATCCAAGTATGACGGCCTTCTGCATTCCACCAGCCAGGATGTGTGCCTTATCACGGCACGCTGGGATTTTCTGGATCTCCGAGAGCAGCGTGTGTCGTGTGCCTCCTAGGGAGCCGATTATCAGGATGACCAATTCCACAGAATGGTCTGGATAGAGCCGGCGGAGTTCGAAGAGAATATCTCGATATTTAGTCCGTTCCTCCTCCTTATTATTATTATTATTATTATTATTATTATCATTATTATTTTAAATTCATATAATTCCAGTCACGACCCTGCGGCCTCCGACGTCACGCAGAGTCGTGCTGGATAAAATCCAGTGACTACTCCTCACAGCCTGTGAGGTGAGTAATCACTGGGACCAAGTACCGTGTGCCCTGAGTAGACGCAATGATCCTAGTATGACGGCCTTCTGCATTCCACCAGCCAGGATGTGTAACTTATCACGGCACGCTGGGATTTTCTGGATCTCCGAGAGCAGCGTGTGTCGTGTGCCTCCTAGGGAGCCGATTATCAGGATGACCAATTCCACAGAATGGTCTGGATAGAGCCGGCGGAGTTCGAAGAGAAGATCTCGATATTTAGTCCGTTTTTCCTCCTCCTTCAAAACGATGTTCGGTTCGGCTGGCGCCGAAAACTCGATCATGAACATCGCTTTGGTTTGATGGTCGAGGAGGA
Organism: Phaedon cochleariae; assembly: GCA_918026855.4. NCBI lineage: Eukaryota > Metazoa > Arthropoda > Insecta > Coleoptera > Chrysomelidae > Phaedon > Phaedon cochleariae. Next base: position 26,426,044 of record OU896712.1, read on the forward strand.
CTACATCAGGCTTGTTAGCTTGTATCTGCCTGAGGGTGGGGAATGAAAAGTTCCAATAAATTCGGCACCTCTCATTCTCCACAACGGACTCAATATCCCCCGGAGCATAGGGCAGCACTGGGGTCTCGTCTATTCCGTACGAGTGCCTCAAATAGTAGTAGAGCACTCGCAATGCCGCATTGTGTCTATGGATATAGGCCGAGACTGCATACACCGTGCAAGAAGACAGCAGGTGCATAATTGTCTCGGGCGCTCTGCGGCAGGCCCTGCAACTTGTGTCAGGGACCTCCATACCCATGACACGGCTACGGTAGACGAGAGTGTTGAAAACCCCATCCTGGCATGCCATGATGAACCCCTCTGTTTCCGATTTGAGCCCGCCTGACTTCAGAAAAGCAAAAGTCAGTTCTTTGAATTATTATTATTATTATTATTATTATTATTCATTTAAGTTCATGTAATTCCAGTCACGACCCTGCGGCCTCCGACGTCACGCAGAGTCGTGCTGGATAAAATCCAGTGACTACTCCTCACAGCCTGTGAGGTGAGTAATCACTGGGACCAAGTACCGTGTGCCCTGAGTAGACGCAATGATCCCAGTATGACGGCCTTCTGCATACCACCAGCCAGGATGTGTGCCTTATCACGGCACGCTGGGATTTTCTGGATCTCCGGGAGCAGCGTGTGTCGTGTGCCTCCTAGGGAGCCGATAATCAGGATGACCAAATCCACAGAATGGTCTGGATAGAGCCGGCGGAGATCGAAGAGAAGATCTCGATATTTAGTCCGTTTCTCCTCCTCCTTCAAAACGATGTTCGGTTCGGCTGGCGCCGAAAACTCGATCACGAACATCGCTTTGGTTTGATGGTCGAGGAGGACTACATCAGGCTTGTTAGCTCGTATTTGCCTGAGGGTGGGGAATGAGAAGTTCCAATAAATTCGGCACCTCTCATTCTCCACAACGGACTCAATATCCCCCGGAGCATAGGGCAGCACTGGGGTCTCGTCTATTCCGTACGAGTGCCTCAAGTGATAATAGAGCACTCGCAATGCCGCATTGTGTCTATGGATATAGGCCGAGACTGCATACACCGTGCAAGAAGACAGCAGGTGCATAATTGTCTCGGGCGCCCTGCGGCAGGCCCTGCAATTTGTGTCAGGGACCTCCATACCCATGACACGGCTACGGTAGACGAGAGTGTTGAAAACCCCATCTTGGCATGCCATGATGAACCCCTCTGTTTCCGATTTAAGCCCGCCTGACTTGAGAAAAGCGAAAGTCAGTTCTTTGGATAAGCCCCGGTCTTCAATGGTCTTGAAGTAGACCGAATGCATGGGCTTATCCATGTGAAGCTGCAGGAGCTTTTTCACTTCTGCAGCTTTGATGCGGGCTTTTCTCCGAGCGGGTTCTAGCTCAGTAACTGAGTCCTGAGCCTCGCGCTCGGAGTCGAAAATCAGAGACAATTCATCGGCTGCTCGACGTGCTGCCCTAAAAAGAAAAGCTCCTACTCCTGCATCTTCATGGGTTTTAACCATTTGCAGAAGGGGGTCCGAACTCCTGATGACTTTGCAGGCGCCATCCAGAACCATTCTGTTATGGAGATACTCCAAGCTCAAGAGTCCACGGCCACCCTGGTCTCTAGGTATGTATAACCGTGGAACGGACGAATTTGGATGCAGACTCCTATGGAGATGCATCATCTTGCGAGTACTTACGTCAAGTTGTCGCAGCTCGACTTGAGTCCACTTTATCACTCCAAATGAGTAAAGTAGGATCGGAACAGCAAGCATGTTAGTCGCAGCGACTTTGTTCTTCCCCGACAGTTCTGACGACCAGATCTGTCGGAGCCGCTGCCGATACTTGCTGCGGAGAGCGTCTTTTACCCGTTGTGCCTCCCCTTATTATTATTATTATTATTATTTAGTTCATATAATTCCAGTCACGACCCTGCGGCCTTCGACGTCACGCAGAGTCGTGCTGGATAAAATCCAGTGACTACTCCTCACAGCCTGTGAGGTGAGTAATCACTGGGACCAAGTACCGTGTGCCCTAAGTAGACGCAATGATCCCAGTATGACGGCCTTCTGCATTCCACCAGCCAGGATGTGTGCCTTATCACGGCACGCTGGGATTTTCTGGATCTCCGAATATTATTATTATTATCATTATTATTATTATTATTATTATTATTATTATTATTATTATTAATATTATTATTATTATTATTATTATTATTATTATTATTATTATTATTATTATTATTATTATTATTATTATTATTATTATTATTATTATTATTATTATTATTTTAAATTCATATAATTCCAGTCACGACCCTGCGGCCTCCGACGTCACGCAGAGTCGTGCTGGATAAAATCCAGTGACTACTCCTCACAGCCTGTGAGGTGAGTAATCACTGGGACCAAGTACCGTGTGCCCTGAGTAGACGCAATGATCCAAGTATGACGGCCTTCTGCATACCACCAGCCAGGATGTGTGCCTTATCACGGCACGCTGGGATTTTCTGGATCTCCGAGAGTAGCGTGTGTCGTGTGCCTCCTAGGGAGCCGATAATCAGGATGACCAATTCCACAGAATGGTCTGGATAGAGCCGGCGGAGTTCGAAGAGAAGATCTCGATATTTAGTCCGTTTCTCCTCCTCCTTCAAAACGATGTTCGGTTCGGCTGGCGCCGAAAACTCGATCACGAACATCGCTTTGGTTTGATGGTCGAGGAGGACTACATCAGGCTTGTTAGCTTGTATTTGCCTGAGGGTGGGGAATGAGAAGTTCCAATAAATTCGGCACCTCTCATTCTCCACAACGGACTCAATATCCCCCGGAGCATAGGGCAGCACTGGGGTCTCGTCTATTCCGTACGATTGCCTCAGGTGATAATAGAGCACTCGCAATGCCGCATTGTGTCTATGGATATAGGCCGAGACTGCATACACCGTACAAGAAGACAGCAGGTGCATAATTGTCTCGGGCGCCCTGCGGCAGGCCCTGCAATTTGTGTCAGGGACCTCCATACCCATGACACGGCTACGGTAGACGAGAGTGTTGAAAACCCCATCCTGGCATGCCATGATGAACCCCTCTGTTTCCGATTTAAGCCCGCCTGACTTGAGAAAAGCGAAAGTCAGTTCTTTGGATAAGCCCCGGTCTTCAATGGTCTTGAAGTAGACCGAATGCATGGGCTTATCCATGTGAAGCTGCAGGAGCTTTTTCACTTCTGCAGCTTTGATGCGGGCTTTTCTCCGAGCGGGTTCTAGCTCAGTAACTGAGTCCTGAGCCTCGCGCTCGGAGTCGAAAATCAGAGACAATTCATCGGCTGCTCGACGTGCTGCCCTAAAAAGAAAAGCTCCTACTCCTGCATCTTCATGGGTTTTAACCATTTGCAGAAGGGGGTCCGAACTCCTGATGACTTTGCAGGCGCCATCCAGAACCATTCTGTTATGGAGATATTATTATTATTATTATTATTATTATTATTATTATTATTATTATTTAGTTCATATAATTCCAGTCACGACCCTGCGGCCTCCGACGTCACGCAGAGTCGTGCTGGATAAAATCCAGTGACTACTCCTCACAGCCTGTGAGGTGAGTAATCACTGGGACCAAGTACCGTGTGCCCTAAGTAGACGCAATGATCCCAGTATGACGGCCTTCTGCATTCCACCAGCCAGGATGTGTGCCTTATCACGGCACGCTGGGATTTTCTGGATCTCCGAGAGCAGCGTGTGTCGTGTGCCTCCTAGGGAGCCGATTATCAGGATGACCAATTCCACAGAATGGTCTGGATAGAGCCGGCGGAGTTCGAAGAGAAGATCTCGATATTTAGTCCGTTTTTCCTCCTCCTTCAAAACGATGTTCGGTTCGGCTGGCGCCGAAAACTCGATCACGAACATCGCTTTGGTTTGATGGTCGAGGAGGACTACATCAGGCTTGTTAGCTTGTATCTGCCTGAGGGTGGGGAATGAAAAGTTCCAATAAATTCGGCACCTCTCATTCTCCACAACGGACTCAATATCTCCCGGAGCATAGGGCAGCACTGGGGTCTCGTCTATTCCGTACGAGTGCCTCAAGTGATAATAAAGCACTCGCAATGCCGCATTGTGTCTATGGATATAGGCCGAGACTGCATACACCGTGCAAGAAGACAGCAGGTGCATAATTGTCTCGGGCGCCCTGCGGCAGGCCCTGCAATTTGTGTCAGGGACCTCTATACCCAAGACACGGCTACGGTAGACAAGAGTGTTGAAAACCCCATCCTGGCATGCCATGATGAACCCCTCTGTTTCCGATTTAAGCCCGCCTGACTTAAGAAAAGCGAAAGTCAGTTCTTTGGATAAGCCCCGGTCTTCAATGGTCTTGAAGTAGACCGAATGCATGGGCTTATCCATGTGAAGCTGCAGAAGCTTTTTCACTTCTGCAGCTTTGATGCGGGCTTTTCTCCGAGCGGGTTCTAGCTCAGTAATTGAGTCCTGAGCCTCGCGCTCGGAGTCGAAAATCAGAGACAATTCATCGGCTGCTCGACGTGCTGCCCTGAAAAGAAATGCTCCTACTCCTGCCTCTTCATGGGTTTTAACCATTTGCAGAAGGGGATCCGAACTCCTGATGACTTTGCAGGCGCCATCCAGAACCATTCTGTTATGGAGATACTCCAAGCTCAAGAGTCCACGGCCACCCTGGTCTCTAGGTATGTACAACCGTGGAACGGACGAATTCGGATGCAGACTCCTATGGAGATGCATCATCTTGCGAGTACTTACGTCAAGTTGTCGCAGCTCGACTTGAGTCCACTTTATCACTCCAAATGAGTAAAGTAGGATCGGAACAGCAAGCATGTTAGTCGCAGCGACTTTGTTCTTCCCCGACAGTTCTGACGACCAGATCTGTCGGAGCCGCTGCCGATACTTGCTGCGGAGAGCGTCTTTTACCCGTTGTGCCTCCTGGATGTGAGTTTCCTCTACGCCCAGGTAGGTGTACGTCTCTCCGGCATCCAGGTGTTGTAGGATGCTTCCGTCCACGAGCTGCGCGTCCTTGTCGTAGTTCTCGCATCGTCCTCTCTTGAGATGAACCAGTGCACATTTGTCCATCCCGAATTCCATTCCAATTGCCTGCGTGTACTCCTGCACCACCCTGAGGGATTGGTCCATATCCCTCTCACCAGAGGCATAAAGTTTGAGGTCATCCACATAGAATAAGTGGGTGACTTTATGCCTCCGGTAACTGGGTGGGCCGCAGTTGTATCCTCTGGTTTTGCGGAGCTCAACGGATAGTGGCAGAAGTGAGATGCAGAATAGGAGAGGGCTAAGGGAGTCCCCTTGAAATACTCCTCTCCTTATGATGACTGGCTCTGTCTGAACTCTCGCATTACCTGATGTTATAGTAAAGCGGGTCTTCCAGACCAGCATCAGTTGTTCTATGCATCTCACTATAGAATCGGGTACCGAAAGACATTTATTATTATTATTATTATTATTATTATTATTATTATTATTATTATTATTATTATTATTATTATTATTATTATTATTATTATTATTATTATTATTATTATTATTATTATTATTATTATTATTATTATTATTATTATTATTATTATAAACTCCAGTTTCATGTTCCAAGAATTGCGTCCCGAACAGATCAAACCATTCACTTGCCTACACCACTCACAAATTTTTGTAAAAATTCTCCATTACAAAGGATTTGTAGAAATCATAATGACCATTGTACAAAAATCGACATTCATCATACATCGATTCAGCAAATTAGATCGTTCTTCTCTTGTATCCGGCAGTAGTGAACTTACATAGTCATATAACACTATGCATGCTACTTTCGTATTGTCATTAATACATGTGGGGGGTTGGATTCATTGTGTAAACTAAGTGAAGTGAATAAAATAAAATGAAATAACATTTTGTAGTACTGCATGGAATTTTTCGACGGAAGTGTCAATGTCTTCGTGATGAAGAGTTTTATCCCATGTAGTCTCACTAAGGTATTCATTGATTTGTGCGTAATCATCCTGATGAAATAAATGTTCCATATAAGAGTTGTTATATAACATTGCAAGAGGAATCAAGGATAACCTAATTTCGATTGCTTTGTGATGATTATCGTGAGATCGTTATCTGCTGCACCTGAGCGGATTTCTTCTTGAAGTCCCATGTAGAAAATCTTTCAAACCTCACCTTCCAGTTATCGATTTCATTTCCACAACGAATTCCCAAATTAACCTGAATCAGAAATTCTCACTGCGAGTTCCTTAAGCTAGCTGGTACGTATTCTTAACAAGAAATTCTTGAAAAGGAACATTCTCAGATATATTCATGAACACAAAAAAATTTGATATATATATATTTATATACAGGGTGGGTCACGGAAGATGGCACCTCAGACGTTTACGGAGAACGTGACATAAGATAATTCTGAAAATTTGGTTACTCAATTAATTGCTTTTGATCTATCGATCCAAAATATTTTCAGCTCTGCGGCGTTGCCGCTTCTACCAAAAAGTAGCAACAACCTTGTTATTTTAAATGGAACACCCTGTATTTTATTGCATCTTCATATTCTCTCTGGAGAGCTGATTTCATCGATATATCACACTTGGGGTCTAGCGGAAATGATTACAGAGATATAGGGTGTGAAAAATCGACATTTTTCAACTAAAGGAATTTTTTTTGTCGAAACTATTCATTATTGGTCAAAACGGCTTACATGTCCCTATCTCAACTTTTGATTAACTATCTACTGATATCTAATTAGGACATATACCGGGTGATCAAGAATATGAATTCTGCACCACCCTGTATTTGTTTCAATTGAATGTCAGTAGATAGTTGATCAAAAGTTGGGATAGGGACATGTGAGCCGTTTTGACCAATAATGAATAGTTTCGACAAAAAAAAATCCTAAAGTTGAAAAATGTCGATTTTTCACACCCTATATCTCTGTAATCATTTCCGTTAGACCCCAAGTGTGATACATTGATGAAATCAGCTCCTCAGAGAGAATCTGAAAATGCGATAAAATACAGGGTGTTCCATTTGAAACAACAAAGTTGTTACTACTTTTCGATAGAAGCGGCAACGCCGCAGAGCTGAAAATATTTTAGATCAATAGATCAAGAGCAATTACCTGAGTAACCAAATTTTCAGAATGATCTTATGTCCTGTTCTCCGTAAACGTCTAAGATGCTATCGACCGTGACCCACCCTGTATAAATATAAAGAGATACATTGAAAATTCGCATTTTCCATGTGATGAAAATATCAATTCTTTCTCGGTATATTCAACAGAAAACAACTACTTTCTTGGCTATATGCCACGACGAATATTGAATTACATCTATTGAACACACGATGAGAATTCGGAAACAAAATCTTGTTGCGAGTTTCTGGAGCTATCACGTATGTAACGTGAAGGAGATATTCTCACTGCGACTTTGTACAGTTGACTCGAACGTAACCTGAATCAGAAATTCTCATTGGGAGTTCTCCAATAAGTCATCCCGAGGGTATCACAAACGAGAAATCCTCGGTGCATGTTCCTGAAGATATCTCGAACGTTTATACGAAGCGATAGCAAGATATCAAAATACGACATGATTCTATAATCTCAAAAAATACTCTCATCATCATTACAGATACAGGGTGATCAGAATTCTGAATCTTGAACCACCTCTTGTATTATTTTGCAATTCAATGTCAGTAGATAGTGAATCGAAAGTTGAGATCATGTGAGCCGTTCTGATCGATAATAATAGTTTCGACACAAAAAAATTCTGAATTCAAAAATTATCGATTTTGAACACCCTATATCTTTGTAATTATTCCTGTTAGACCCCTAGTGTGATGCATTGATAGAATCGGCTCTCCAGAGAGAACCTAGAAATGTGATAATACAGGGTGTCCCACTTAACAAAACCCATCATCTGCCGATATCTTGGAATTTGAAAATCCTATGAGAACAATTTTTGATGGAAGATCTCATGAAACCATATAACTGTTGTATTAACTTTTTTTCTATATATCCGACGATTCGGCACACGAACACACTATTGACTCACCTGGTAAACGATCCTTTTCCATATTGAGATGTGAGAAGTTGAAACAGAAAAATATATTTTGGCATATAAAAACTGAGGTATCGCGTAAAAACTGTACCTATCGACGTGATGAACCTCAACGCTCTGTAACTTCCTGTCAACCACATGTACTCATAAGGGTAGGTAAAAACTAGTATGACTTGAATATTTCTAGTAGAACTATCCCTCACTTTCCCGAAAAAAAAAATTGATCAGCCTGTTTAACATAGTCAATCTTCAAGATGCTAATGATGTAATGATAAAATACAGGGTGAAGAACCGTGAATCAAACAGTTTAGAGAGGATGATTTTATGAACATTGCAGGAACATTTCAGTCATAACTTTCCATTTCAGAATTGTTTCTGGAGATGAATAATCTGTTTTGATAGCTGGCCTTCCATAGTTGATCAATCACCATCGCATACCTATCTAATATGTTTCATATGCTTCCATTTCATAAGCGCTAGAGCTCGTGAGCCTCAACTCACAACTTACGGAGTTTCCTGGCTGGTACAAAATAGTGAATTCTTCTTAGCTGGATTTGAAACAGCTGACGCTAGTTAAACTATGCCGACAGCCGACTGCTGATAGCCAATGAATTCCACAGAAATCCTTGGTAAATTGAATGAAAACAAATATCTCGAGGAACTCGCAAAATTACACTCATGAAAATATCTTGAACAGTTCGTGATGCGAACTCTCAGAGACCTCGACAGGAGCATTTTTCGTGAATTCCTTGGTTCACTCGTAGTTGAGAGTAAATTGATGCAAATCTCTCAAATTTCTCACCGCGAGCCCATGTGTGGGAATATCTTAAATAACCCCTAGTTGCGAACACTTACAGACCTCATCAGTAGTGATCAATGCGAATCTCCAGAAGTACTCGTCACAAAGCTATGTATGTGTTCGAATATCCCGAATAATTCGCTCCTCCAATTACTTGGAGATCGCGCCAGTGGCAATTGATGCGAATTTCTCAAAGTTATTGGAACAAGGTTCTGTATGCGAATTTCCCAAAGAACTTGCCTGACAGTAGTGTATATGAATTCCTCCGTGGGATATCGCTTAGACCTCGTTGGGAATATTCGGCGGACATTTGTAGCAGAAATAACTCTGGGCAACCGCTCAGAGAAATAATGAGAGGCGTCACAATTTCCTGGAAAGAGGTTGCCTATAATTATTCTCCTCAAGAAACACAGTAAAACACGGTTTTTGTTAGTATACGGCCGCGAGGCAAGGTTGCCAATTGATGTAGCATTAGGTTTAGATGATCAAAGTGATGAATAGGTATCAGAGATGCTCGATAAAATCGAATAAATCAGAGGAGATGTTAGACAGCGGATTGTAATTGAACAACAAAGGCAGAAAACACGTTAGGATAGTGAACATCGCGATGTAAATTACGAAATAGTTGAGAAAGTTATGGTATATACCATAGATGGTTCGAACCATACGAGATAAGCAAAAAAGTAAGTGACGTCAATTATAAATTGGAAATGAAGAAAGAAAAACATATGGTGAAAGATCCAGTACATGTCGATCGATTAAAAAAATACAAATTGCACGAATAGGAAATAAAATGAAGTACTCAAGTAACAATAACATCAGAAAACGCGTTATCAATTTCGAAATGTTACAAGTTGAATGACACCAAATAAATGCAAAGTAGGAATTTTGTGATGAAGATAACTGAACTAATTGCCTCTTTCTATATCAGTTTGCTCGCCTTTGGAGAATTGATAATTGTGTTATTAGAAAGCACAAAATAATGCTGATCATTGGATGAAATTTAACGGCCTATGCTTCTAGATTTTATACGATGCAGAACTAGTTGAAATTTCTTATCATTCATCGCAACACTCCACTATTTGGAATAAAATGAGGAGTACCCTCGTATTCCTATTGGAAATAATGATAGAGGTTAATAGTGAAATGAGTATTGTATCGGGTGCCTATTGTACCAGTGATCTATGTCACTGAGATGCCATCACATTCAGAGCTGTTATCGCAAATGAGTTCGAATGTAGGAGCTTGCGAAAATTCCGCCTCAGAGATGTGTCAATACGCCAGATTCTTGAAGCACCTTAACACAGTATTTCTTGAACAATTTTCAAAGAACTGATTTGAATAAACTCCGTTGTGCAATCAATCAAAATTACGCTGATTTAATGAGAGTTGTGGGATCAATTAGAAATTACAGTTCACAGTTGTTATCAGTGCTCACTCATTGCCAAAGACATGCAGAAGAATCGACAAGCCATCTAGATGTCTTACAAAAAAGTATAAAGAATCATCTCAAAACCAAGGATGATTTAATCAGTCTCATTTGGGAATTTATAGTAGAACATTTCATTCAAAATCTCAACACTGCAAATTTTTAATGAATATGAGGTCATAAGTAGATGTCGTGATGAAAAAATTCCAACGGAAATTATAGAGCCTTCAGTATTGAAGCTGATCCAGAGGAACTTGATAAATCTTTGGAAATACAAAACTTGTATTTCTACAGAAGATGAAGTGTTGTTTGCGAAACACAATACAGAAATGAAAGTGATATCAGGCAAAACGGCGAAGAATTTTAATGTTGAGAATAATGTATGCTCATTACCTAGATCAAGGTCTACGTCGGTGAAAGACACCGCGTGTTTTACAAATTTGGCAGAAGACGCCCAATTTTCAGATCTAGTTCAAACTTGCAAGCCATTCTGTTTTTCAAATAACAGTACTATTGTTAATCAAGTTGAACCTGAGAAATTATTTATTTCACACTCACCCACAAGCATGTTAATGAAATGCTTCGATGAAGTAGTGAACATATAAGGTACACGAGTCTGAATTAGGATCAATAGAAATTGAAGTTCCGTGCTTTTGTTCATCACAATCGCCAGAATTACTCTACTTGGTGCCCGAAACATTTCCATGTGATGCAAAAAGCATCGAAAAATTTCAAATGAGACACATTCTTCTAGCAACCTGGTCGAAGTTTGAATCGTTCGAATTGAAACCGGTATCAACACATACACATTTGACATTTGAAAACTTATTTCAATCCCAACTACGAAATAGCCAGAATGCTCAAAGTGGAATGAAATGTCGAGATAAATACAAAAAGCTCGAAGTCATTTCAACACAATGTTCATAAAATAAACAATAATGGGAATGAAATGTTGAATGAATACAGAAATGACTTTGAACTTTTTGTATTCATTTTAGTTTTCTGAAAGTTTGAATCATAATTGGAGAAAAGTAATTCCACAGTTCACGGTACGAAATAAAAACGGCAAAAGTAGGGATAATTTCAATTTGGCAAATTTTCAATCAGAAAAATTTTCGTGGCGGGAAGTCCATACACATAGTATGAATTTTCTGCATATCGTGAACCTTATAGCAACCGTACTTACAATCTTAATGATTATAAAAAAATGCTACTCAATAGAAAAAGGGTACTTACCAAGCGTTGAAGCCAGTGGTTGGGGCGATGTATTGATTGGAGTAAACGTTTTTCTAGTAGTTATTATTGTGAATATCTTTATTTTATGGTTGATCTATCATTTTCTCCCAAAAAGACAGGAAACTCAGGAAGATGTTGAGTATAATGAGTTATTAAATAAAAATAAAGTAGAAGAAGTAGGTCAAGTAGATGAGAAACCAATGAAGTGTAAGAAAAGAAGAAAGGTAATTAGTCAGCTACAAGAGATGAGTTGAGAACTAATAATCAGGAATAGAATAATTCAACTGAGCTCAATAGGATTTAGAAAAAAAAACAGGAACTTGAAAGTAGAATTGATGAGCAGAATCTCGATCAATAGAATTGAGAAGAAGAATCGTGATTATATAATAGGAAGTAGTAGAATTGAGGAAAAAACGTATGAATTATGCACCGAAAGAATAACCTCAGTAATAATTATCAAATATTTGTTAACGTCAAATTTCTTCATGATCAATTTGCCATATTCATAATCAAATAGACTTATCTATGGGGTGGCTAGGTAGCCGTGCGGACAGAGTGTCTATATTCTAATTCGCATTCGCTTGCCGGTCGTGGGTTCGATCCCCGTCGACTGCAGAAATTTTTCTGATGGCCCAAGAAAGTGTTTGGGATCACACGTTAAAAGGTAAGGCCCCCGTCATTCCTTGCTCGCACAAGACTTTCGAAGACTTTTGAGGGTTGCTCGTAAGGGGGCAACCGAATGACGGACAGAACAAATTTTAGAAACAAACAAACAAAAATTTTTAGAAACAAAAAAAATCTATCAGAATGGTACCTGTTTCTATGCTCCATTCATTAACAATACATGATTTATTACTGTCATATTTGTTCATTGTGAACAACATTATTAAATAATCAACAATTCGCATCTATTGAGCCGATTCACGAAGTGCTAATCAATGAGATGAGTTCATAATTATAATGTGATTTGGTGATAATTAACAATGATACAGTGTCTGTTATTGAATCTATGTGTTTATTTATTATGATACATCTGTTCAATATAAATAAACGTAATATGAAGAATAACAATGAATATTTCATTTTATTCTTCGTTTGGTAATTATAATAGTTCATTTGGTAATAATAATTATATAATATATAATAATAATAAAGAAACTATCATGCGCATGGGCCATCATTTTGATTTAGCTTCTATCTTATTCTTCATGAAATCGTATGTGATTTTCTTGTGATTTTGACTAACGCGAAAGTCATGAAGTGTGATGGTTATATTAGTTCAATTCCTTATATGACAGTGCGAGTTTGTTTACATTCAGACATGTATATTCACGTCTACAATTAGCTTCCTGGGATGATTTTATTTAGGTACGACAAAATATTTGGAAAAAAGTGCAGACGATTATCAGTGCATCTTTTATACAACATTTAGTATGTTTTCAAAAAAACAGTGGTGCATGTGGTGCTAATTAATCAATATTGGAACATTTTGAACGTAAGTAGGTGCGAGTACCTTTGTAGTATGAATGAGTATTTTTCAATCTTATTCGCTTTGCATGAATTTGAAAGAAAGTTATATATGTTCATGGAAACGTGGGTATGTCTTCATACCTGAGAGCTGATGGGTTATAAGGTTAATACGCAACCAGCCCTGATCGAATAGTTTGGTTATATACTTATATGAATAATAGTCGTCAACTGTTACTGAATTTGTTATTGATATAAGGCTCAGAAACACTCCCTGGTGGTGATCAACGAGTGTTGGTAATACATCAAGAAATTCAATGAATCAATAAGGAATTTTCCTGAGATCAAGACATTGAATTATATCAGTGAAAAGGATATTCATTCATAATCAATACAAGGTTTCTTCTCATGCTGTACTCATGAATAAATATTTGATTACTACAAAAATAGATTTTGAAATTTTGGTGTGGGTGGAAAAATATATATTCCCAGTTAATAAATGAATATTATTATGAAATGATCATAATCTTACCATGCACGAGGCTTATTCATAGTGGTGTCAACAAATAATTCATTTTTTCCAAACAAACGTATAATAAGCCACATCACAATAACGGATTTGGTGACAGTTAATCATATTAATTTTTTATAACCAAACTGTTCTTTCAGTGTGGGATGAATGGTGTATATGTGAGGATGTGCGAAAGCGGCAGTAGTATGAAATTTCAAGACAACATTTTTTTTCATCAATTCAACACGAGAAAATGTACTTTGGGGAGAGATAACACTAACTTGAAAAAAAAGTATTTTGTAAAATCTGTTGAAGTTTATACATTGTATAGAATTGAGTTTCGCTGTGTAACTCGACGACTATGGTATTACAATGATGGTGAATCTGGTGAAATGTTTCAGGAGACAAAAAGGGGTGAAGATGAATGAAGACATAAAGAATGTGTATTCATGTTTTTTTGTGACATGCTTGAGTATGGTTTTGCGTAATTTTTTCTTCTGTTCTAGGGGTTGGCTCGTCGTTTCCAATAGTTCCGAAGGTTGAAGAGGTCGACATTCATCGATGGTGTGGAGTGTCGCGAGAGCGCCCTCATAGGCGAAACACCCTGTATTCATTTCCACCTTCACTCAAATAACGGCGGTGTGCTGTCCTGAGCAAAATTCTCAGCGTGCAGTGGACGTAGGAAGAACACGCAGCTCAAGCCCACATCATTATTTTATTGCAATGTGAATGTATTTTGTATAATAAACAATTCAGTTGTTCTGTCACCATATCACCATATCAGTCAACTCCCCAATACATCCTTCTTGCCGAAACTGCTCCATTTATTGTACTTCTATAGCTACGACCCCATAGCCCTACGTCACAATATCGAGTGCATCATTCGTTCCATTCACGTTCATCTGCAAATGCTATAGCTTTGACTCCAGTCTGCCAATTTCTTCTCGGAACTCTATATTGTTTGCGAGGTTCAAAAGTGTTGGTCCTGAAACCGATCCCTGTGGAACTCCAGTAGTGACATCAACAACCCAATTTTTTACACTTGCACAAGTGGTCGGAAACTTCGTTCTGCAGATATTGTGAAATCACTTTATTTGACAATTCTTGAATGATTGGGGTTCTCCGATAGCTCGAGTGGTTGGATATTATGTTCTGTATACCGCAGGGCGGCAACTAACCAATTCACTAAAGGCAAAAGATGGCGGCAATAAAAAGCGTGCAGAGACAGAAACCACTTACTTTTTGTCCTCCTGAAGACTTCTGGAACTGGTGGTCTCTGGCTGAAGTTGTGGAAAACAGCGAAAAGCCGAAAGCGAAGCGATTAAGCGAAGCGCAATAAATAGTCACGATGCGTGGGCGACGAAAAAATACCCATTAAAAATCGACAACCTATCACTAGGATGAATAGTCTCAGAATGCTGATAAGGTCACGCATGTCCAAACGTACGTGGACAGGTGCAAGAGCTTCTGCCTCTTGCAATTTCGCGATATTGCCAAATTTATTGAGAATAATTCCCGAAATATATATTTGGAATACCAAGACCGAACAGTCTCCGATGGTCCTTGTTACTTTTTTGACTGCTGGTATAGTGAATTTTCCTTTGGTTAAACCATACTGCTGCTCTGATAGCCCTCCTCAGCTGTCAATTTATTTCTCCAATCTATTCCTCAACATCAAGTCATAGAGCTCGCTAACGGTGTTCAGCAGACATATTTGTTTAACTGCCTGCCGAAAAATTACCTTCGTGTATGAATATCAATTTCGCTGTTGTCCACTCGATTGAAAAAATCAGTTCTGTCAGTAGCTGGTTCAACATCTTCAGCGGCCAATTCCCAGCTATACTTCCCACTCCTTTTGAAGCTTCTGCTGGGATGTTATCTAGGCCAGGAGATTCCAGGGTCTCGATACTTAAAGTGCTACTGCTAGTTCTTGTTCGTCAAGGAGCACCACATTTTCAACTATGCACACTGGTTCCGTTGGATATCTTTCAGCAAAAATAGTTCTTTCACTAATCTCAAATTATTTTTTATATTAATTTCATAGTACGCGAGATTTCCTATTTTTTTCATCACTATTTCAAAGGCATTGCCCCATATATATTCGTTGAGTTCTTCGCACAGCTTCGTCAATTGTTCTCTTATTCAGACTGTATTTATTTTCGCAGTTGTTTTTGGCTGATCTTGTACTCTACCTTGATAACATTCAATTCCTTTTCGCTATATCTTCGGCCTCTCTTCATTCTCGTATATTTCCTTTCGGTTTTGTGGCAAATCTCTCATATTTTCGTTATCGTATCAGTCCACCAGTATGATATAGTTTCGTTTTTATCCATATGCTTCTTTCATCGCGGTGATGAAAGTGTCAAGGGTAACATTTTCCTTGACTGTTCTTATGTTTCACGTAATTATTTCCTAGAAAACTCCCAAGTCAAAATTATATTTCGGTTTGGATAGTCTTTTTGTTGAAATCTGTCGTTTGATCTTGAAGTATATGCAGTTATGCTCAGTAGTAGTTTTCTTGTCTGAGACTTTCCAATTTTGTATATGTTACTCAATTCCATGCGATGAACACGGAACATCACCATAAGATTGAGATCTTTCTCTGACAAAAGTTCAATCGCCTGGCATACGTTTCTCTTTGGTCCGTGATCAGAGAACCCGATTCGTGAGCTCTCGCATCAATATCTCCTAGTATAATATTTGTTCCTTGATTCCATAATTTGATCAATATCATTCTCATACTCTTTGAGTGTAATAATCGATAATGAATAGCAACAGTATATCCTCAATTTCTCTGAGTGTATGACCAGGTACCCCTCCTCTTCCTCAATTCCGTTCACTCTAATCTTCTTATTTCTGGAAAACATTTCCATTTCCATAGCCGTAACGAAGGCAATGTCGTGTGCCAACCTCTCTCTGCCTGAATATGTTCGAAGGATTGTTATATCCTCCTCCTCTTCTCCCCGTTCAATTTTCCTGGTCCTAATTCTAGTATTATTCGTGGGATTGGTTCATCGTTGTTATTAGTTCTCTAGATTTCATGAATTTTTTATACTCTGAGCATTTGGTCTGATCTGATCTATGTCATTCTACGTTACATGTTCTCCAAACTAGTATATTCACACATTCTCCTGCTCGATGTCCTGTTTCAGTGCAGAGGTTTCGGTTCTGTCTTCTCCTGTGCGATCCTCCTTTCTATAACCAAAATGGTGACATCTGTAGCATGGCGGTAAGTGTTGAAGTTAAGCTGAGCAAATTGTTAAGTTGAAGCTATGATATTTATATACTCTGTATATTTATATGTTTTGAAGTTGGCAGTCAGAAGAAATAATTCAATTGAACTGTCGAACTCAACTTCATATTAATAAACTGATTCGGTTTTCCTAATGAAGAAATCACAACATCTCGACTATTAGGAGCAATTTCAATAGGTTATGGGCTCAGGCTCGCATACAATCGTATTGTGATTTTGTTAATTCCCAATCTGAAGTGTCTTTAAACAGCCATATGAGAATGGATTTATCGAAGCACATCAAACCATTGACCAGTGAGACAGACTGGCCTATGTGGAAAAGGAAAAGGAAAATCAGGGATCTACTAGATTATCATGAAGGAGCGTTAGATGCTATCGATGGAAAGCTAGTAAAGGCTCCTCCATTAGACGATGGTGCTACTGCAGCTCAAGTTGAAGAGTACAAAGAAAAATCCGATTTATATCGTGAGGCAAATAGTTATGCCAAGTTAATGATCACATCTTCAATCAGTGATTGAGTATACCAGTAGATCATGGATAAGGCATCAGCTTATGAAGCTTGGGAAGCATTGAAAGAGCAGTTTGAAGCAACATCAAAAGACCAGCTATTCAGAATCTGTACAAAATTTTTCGCTTTTATATAGACACCTGGAGACGATGTTTCTACACATATTGCAAAATTAAGGAGTTTATGGAACGAACTCAATAACAGGCTACAAATGTAGAATCTCTCAGCTCTACCAGATTTGATTTTGTTTTGCGAAGTACTTCATATTTTACCAAAAAGTAAGGAAACGTTTCAGTCTAGCTGGATGATGTTGGCAAAAGAAGACGATAAGACATTCGATGGATTGACAACACAGTTGTGCATGTATGAGAGGAACTTCACAACATGTACAGATAATGAGAAATTAGTTCGGGAGGCACTATTTGCGAGAGGATAAGTTCAGAGTTACAAGAGAAAACTCACCAAGAAGAGTGACATATGTAACTATTGCAAAGAGAAAGGACACTGGGTTAAACATTGCAAGAAGTGGATAGCAGACCTGAGACCGGCAAAGACTAAAGAGTCAAAAGGTCTATCTAGCGCAGCTGAAGTCACCATCGTAGCACTCATGTCGATAGGCAACAGATTCAACTCAGTTGAAACAACGGATTGGTGGATAGACAATGGAGCAACAAAGCATGTAACAAATTGTTCAAATATATTCGTGAGCTTTGAACATTTTGATAGCTTTTGTACCATTGAAGTCGCTGGAAAAGAGAGTCTTGATGCGATTGGAAAAGGTACCGTCCATGTTATGTCACTAGTAGGTGACAAATGCTAAGATATGACATTGAATGATGTATGCTACGTTCCTAATATCTCCAATAATCTATTTTCTGTTTTGGCAGCTCATGACAGAAATACGAATAGCAAGTTCAGATCATCACCTACAGAGTGCTCTTTTGATATTGATGAAACAAAAGTTTTAGGCGCCAAGATGTTGTTACAAACGTTTCGGAAAGTTGTTGTCTGACCTTGGATTCGTGATTAGTGAAGCTGATCCATGTCTATATACCCGAGAAGGAAATACTAATAAGTTGATCATAGTTTTATACGTAGATGATGGTTTGAGAGTAGCAAACGATAAGAAGGATTTGAAAGATTTTCTTGAAGAGCTGGAATCTGAGTTCAAGATCACCAAGAAGTCGGCAATGTATTATTTAGGACTTCAAATTGATCAGAGAGAGGATGAAAGTATCAAAATCAGTCAGAATACACATGCCAGGAAGATACTTGAACGGTTGAACTTTTCCAGTTGCATCCCGATCTCCACGCCAATGCTGAAGAATCCAGAAATATCTAAATCAGGGAAAGCTAATGAAAAAGCTCATGACTTTCCATACAGACAAGCAGTTGGCGCTTCGATGTACCTTATGCTTGGAACCAGACCAGATCTAGCCTACAGTGTCGTTAGCTAACCCAACTGCAGAAGATATTGCAAGAGTTAAACGAGTGTTCAGATACATAGCTGACACTCTTCATTTGGGTATAGTCTACCGTCCCAATTTCAACAAAGGTTCTCCCGAATGCTACAGTGATGCAGATTTTGGTGGATGCACGACGACAGGACGGATTATCGTTTCTGATGGAATACAGTTCTGATAGATTACCAATTTGATGAAGAACTAGTACGATAGACTGATGTTGCGACAGAATACGTATTTGATAAACTACTGCCTCGATACAATATAGTTCTGATAAGATACAGATATGATGGAATAATGACTCTTATTATTACCATTTCGACATAAAACTGTTTGATGATTTACGTATTGAAATTTTATATTTCGATGAAGTACGGCCCGATGTTTCATAATTTGATATTTTACGGTTCTACAGAATACAGTGTCGATTCTATACTATTTCGACAGTTTACCAATTCGATGAAATAGTTTTCTATGGATTTGAATTCGATACTTCAAATTCTGACACATTAGGTGTTCCCAAAGAAAAATCCACTAGCTTGTCAGTGACAATCTGTATTGAAAAAAGTTTGGAGAAGAGAAATGAAGGTAGGTAAATAGAAAAAATATCAAATTTTCACTCATCTTTGGACGTTTCGGGACCGATTCTGCTTCCGTTCTCAACATAAGAGAAGATTATTTCAACCGGTAGGTCGTATATGTCTTGAAGCTTTTCAGTTTTCATTGACAATTGGTGACGTTGACAATCGAATGAGTTACAGGATGGTTTCATTAATCAATCTTGAATTTACCATTTTCATGTTCAGATTTTAGTAGTGAATACCATGTTCTGTCTATATCAACTGAACAAGAAGCAATGATATTGTCTCCGTTCAGAAGAATGCAAGCAGATTCCTTGATATTACTCTTCTGGTTGTTATCTCCTTTTCCAATGATTATAATATCATTTCACTCTGCCATATGTTGTCCGTCTTCAGTGATGATATGTTCAGCTAGTTTCGATTTATCGATGTGTCTTTCCTTTATATTGTTCTTATGTTTCTTCGTCCTTACTGAAAGAGGTCTCTTGGTTTCACCTATATGAAACTTTCCACAAACATAAGGTAAACTATCATTAAAATTTTTTGAGGATTGTTCTTCATTTTCGAATTTTTTGATTAATTTTATATCACAGGTTATTCATCACAAAACGGGATTCCCACTGGGAGGAGGTAGATCGAGTTGATCTATATTTGTTTGCGAGTTGTGGATTTCTTTTCTGGGTTTGCCTTTCGGCCACCCTCTTTTCGTCCTCTTTCTAGGTTTATCTTGGGAATTCGGGACGCTTTTGCTCGTTATTGAATCCAAATCCGAGCTATCGATTCTTCCTCGCTTTGGAAATTGTGACAAAAGTAGGTTATTAGATTCGTCTGATGGTAGATCTAGGTTTTGACATGGTTATAATTACTTTCTTTCTTGCATCGCTGTACGATATATTATCTCTAACTTTGATTTCCTGTATTGCGATCTCCTGCTTATACACCGGACAGTCTTTGGATCTGGCAGAGTGAGTGCCTTCGCAGTTCACACATTTTAGGGGTTGTGAACAAGGATATCCAGTGTGCAGAGGTTTTCCGCAAACGCAGACTTGATCTTTCGCGCACCTCACGGCTGTGTGACCGGAGAGTTGACACTTAAAACAACGTAACGGAGATGGGATGAAGGTGCGGACTTTCAATACAAAGAATGCAATTTCTACCTCTTTTGGCACTCTGGGTTTATTAAAAGTTAGAATGTGGTTAGGGGTGTCAACGAGAGTTCCCTCTTCTTTGCTTTTGATTTTTCTAACTTCCGTAATTACTTGGTCTCTCAACTCTTCAAGTATTTCTTGCTCTGAACAGTTGAGGAGGTCTCCACAGTTTACGACACCTTCAGAAAAATCGAGTTTCGCGTGGGGCACAACTTCAACTTCGTATTCTAGAAATTTCTCTAGTTTAGAAAGCTCTCTAGATTGTGCTGCAGATGCTGTTTCGATTAATAATCCTTCTCTGATTATTTTAAAACTCTGAACTTGTCTAACAAAAATGAATATATATATAAAGAAATACAAAGACAATTCGCATTTTCTATTGATGAAAATAATAGTATGTCACGACGAACATTGAATTATATCTATTGAACACACAACACGATGAGAATTTGGAAACAAAATCTTCTGAAGTAGAGAATTTGCATTCTTCTTCAAATAAAGATATGCACATAATATAATTCTTAATATTCAACAGGAAACAACTACTTTCCTGGCTGTTTTCCACGTCGATCATTGAATTATATCTGTTGAACATCCAAAAAGAAAGCATGAAAAGTAAAAATCCTCCGAAAGTGACAATTGATATGATTCCTCAAATCGGATATATTAATATGATGTATCATGATATTGAAATAAAACTCACCAAAACGTTCAGTATTGAAATGAAAATTTGTGGTTTCGGTCAGCAGACAAACATACGGCTGGCTTCTGTTTGTTAACTCCGCTTATTTGTTGTTTAGTTTTCTACCAATATGTGCTGCCTTTTGAAAATTATACACAAAATGACAAAGTATTATTCAACAAAGAAATTATTCAGTGACACAAAAATACTCGATCTGAGACCACTCTATATCCTCCACATAATGATACATACATACAAAAACAAAAATGGTATTTTGCAAACACTGGACCATACCTACCAAACCAGGCAAAAGACCCAATTTCATGTTGAAACAACTGCACCAAATAAAAAAATTGGTCGGCGAAATCATCCTTACCTTTGTCGTAAAATTGTCATATTCCCGAAAATCCGAGAAAAGAAATAATCATGACCAATTCTATCACTCTTATGAAAATACGAATGAAAAAATATATATACAGTCTACAAAAACAAGATATACATGTTTTTTTAAATTCAGAATAAATATAATATTTTATATAACTACTATACTAACTATAAGAAAATGTAGCATCAAAACGATTCGTTCAATTCCTTCACTCAAGATGAAATAATAGGTAATAATTTTTTTAGCATAATTATTATACTTACCATATAACTATTCAACTCCATGTACTCACCTGGATTCTCATGCACAACCTCAAGTTTCAATGGGATTCATGTTTTTCTACTTTGTTTATATTTCTGTTGACCTCACATTCCAATATAAAAATCATGATGAATAGGTGAATATTGTAAACTTCTTATGTTCTTTGAATTTCGTCGTTCTAATGTCACCTCCATTTGAAACGTAAATTATATTTTTCATGTGACTCCTATCGCTATGTTGTATATTCGGTAAATAAACATTATTATTATTATTATTATTATTATTATTATTATCCTCTGCACTTCCTTCCACCGTATCGATGAGGGCCGAAAGCCCGAAACACGTGTATACGGTTATCTCTTTGTGAGGGCTATGTCCAATAATGTCTTCCTTGGCACTTCACACTTCCCTCAATATAGCTTCCACCTTATTGATAATTTTAATTATTATTAATTTCCTCAGACTTCGACGTCTAGGTCATTCGCCATTTCAGGTAAGTCTTTTTATTTTATATTTGTTTCAACCGAATGACGTATAGGACAAATTTTAGAACAAACAAATAAGCCGATTTCTCTGAGAAGATCTATTGATCTTTGGGGGTATTTTTTCAGGTATTGTTAGAGCGTCTCTGGAAGTGAGCAGAGGACTCTAGATTGAGTATAATCAGGGCATTCTAGAAGTAGGTGTTCCACCATGATTTGAACATCACAGTTCTGGCAGATTGGAAGTCTAGCGCCGCACAATAGATAGCTAGGTGTGAGATGGGTATGACCAATTCTCAGTCGAAATAAAAAATCATGAGGTCATCGACATGAAGACTTTTCCCGACACTTTCATCCAAAGATTCGAGTAGACAATTGATCGCTATCAAAAATGTGACATTTAGAGTGGAACCCTGTGGGATTCCGTTTTCTAGTGTTTTCCTATCAGATGAAGTATTTTCTATTCTGACGTTGAAATGTCTAGTATGGAGGAAGCTGGTAATGAATTTAGGAAGGCGTCCTATTAATTCCATTTCTTGTAATGTTTTCAGGATGTTATATCGCCAGGTGAGGTCATAGGCATATTCTCAATATCAAGACAAACAGCTAGTAAATGATTTCGACGCGCGAAACGGTCTCTCATTGCAGAGTCTATCAAAACGAGTTGATCGGTAGTGGATCTTCGTTTTCTAAATCCCATTTGATGGCACGAAAGATAGTTGTTGGTTTCCAGAAACCATATCAATCGATAATTTACGATTTCCTCAAGAAGGTCACTCAGACAGCTTGTCAGCGATATAGGACGATAATTGGATGGATTTTTCGAATCTTTTCTGGGCTCAGGAATGGAAATTATCAGGATTTTATCTGGGCCGGGTGTTGAGTTACTCGTTTCCTTCAGAGCTTGTTGAAATTCGGAGAATGTAATATCTAAGTTATATGGACTTTCTACATGATAAGCGATGTTGTTCACATTCCGGATTTCATTACCGTTGATTATTAGAGCTGGTGATATCTACGAACCTCACTCCCCTGTTATATTCCTAATTTTCTGCCATACTTCTGTTAGTGGTGTCTCACTATTCAGTGTAGAGACATAGTTTTCCCAATATTGTTTTTTGAAATCTAATATCATTTTACGGGCTCTTGATCTCAGAAGTTTGAAATTAATCAGATTATCAGTACTAGGGGAACATTTGAATTGTCTCGATGCTCGATTTTTATCTCTGACGGCTCTATAAGTTTGTTTATTCCACCACGGTACTCTTGGTTTTCTCGGTACTCCATTTTACTTTTGTATGCTTTCATTGGCTGCAGAGATAATCAATTGCGTTATTGTTTCGACTGATTCATTTTTGAAATTTATCCCAATTTGCTCTTTTGATCTGCCACCTTCTTGGGATCGAGTGTGATATATTTCTCATACTAGATTGTATGTTAATAGCAGCATGATCTGTAAAGAAGTAGTCAGATAAAATTCCCCAGTTGAAGTTATGGGTCACTCCTAGGGAGCATAAAGATGGATCTAAATGGCTGAAATTATTGGATCTAGAATTTGGGAATGTTCCCTCTCCGGTATTGGGGAGAACAACTAGAATTTTCACAAATGCGAATGGTTCGATATGGCAAACAGTCAAGACGCGTCTTCGCAGTGCTCCACAAATTTTGCTTTCAAATGCTGTAAATCAAAAATCTTTAGTCATTAGGTATGTGTAAATTGTTTGGGTATTCTTCATAAAAGCTGTATAGCAAAAAATAAGAGTAAAATTCATTTTTTAAGTGGAAATAAAGTTGAGTGTTGTGATGTATCTAACACCAGTTATAGTAATTCTGGTTTACATGAAATAAATGAACTCGAAAAATCTATTAGTGACCCAAAAGAAGACGGATTAATTAGGGACAATAACATCAAAAAACTGAAACACGAACATGAAATATTTGTACAAGAAGCAACGAACACAGAAAATGAATTGAGTCATACTCTGGAAAAACAAAAATCTCTGATAAGTGAACTTCAAGATAAGATTCATATCCTACAAAAAGAAATGAACAAAAAAAACCGAACGAAGCTAAATAATATAGGCACACAAACGGATGAAATAAAAAGGTGTCATATTTTCACTTCAACCGATCCACTACTCAATTTGCCCATTGGTTTAGAAGATGATTTTGTAAAGAACAATTCAACACAAACACCGAATGCATATGAACCAACATGTAATAGAATATTACATGGTGTAATGACAAACCCTGTGAACGGGGAATTGAGAAAAAGGAGAATTGCTTTAATTTCTGACCACAAGGGTAAGGGTATGGCCAGTTACATAATGAGCCAAGCAAAAAAAGAATTTATCATCGAATCTACCATAAAACCCGGTGCAAGCGACAGAGAACTAGCTGACACTGTATTGAATATTACAAAGAATTATAACAAAAATGAACTTGTTATATTTTGGTCCAACTTACATAACAGGCAGATAACCACAGAACTGATGATGTTGAAGCCCCAGCTCATTGTTATAACAAATCCATTCAAATATAGCAGTAATAGTGATAACGATTTAGTATATGAAAATAATCTAGAATTGAAGAAACACATGTTTGAAGCCAAGAAATGCAGCAATGTATTTGAGTGTAATACCACTCTGAAAAGATGGCACAATAGAGGAGATGGGTACGGATTTACGGGCTCGGCGAAATGGCATATGTCCAAGGCGTTGGTAAGGCACATCCATAACTATTTTCAGCCAGTTCATACTTCAGCACCTGATAACTTACCAAAATTGAACACAAAATCAAATCCATCTATGAATGTATCATTAATGTCAGACCTACAAGATGAGAAACAAAATGCGAATACTAAAACCAGTCCAACTGATACTTTTTTATACCCCCGACTCTCCCAAGTAGCTCCAGATCTCTAACGACAGTTAACTACAGTACAACTACAAGGCGGTCATGTATCACTGAAGTCTCTCATGTGAATGTTAGGGGACTGTTAAATAATTTGAATTTGGTTGAGTTGTTTTTGAAAAATAATGATATTGATATTGTATATGTTTATCTGAACACTGGGTAACTAGTGACTGTTCGAGAGATGTTTATTTCTATGGCTACCGTGTGGCAACAATGTTTTGTAGAGAGAAGCATATTCGTGGTGGTTCAGGTATTCTTGTCAAAAGTTCCACTGATGTCACTGAAATAATATCAATAAATAAATTATCCAGAGAATGTGAAATTGAAATCTGTGCGATTTGCTGTAGAGTAGATTCCTCGAAAATTGTAATTATAACTGCATATAGACCTCCAAATGGTAATGTCAAGATATTTCTTGATTGTTTACTGCAGGCTCTTAATATTGCCGAGACAAAGTCCCACAATATTATTTTGTGTGGGGACTTCAATATAAACTATTTATCGAATGATTTGAACACTAAATCTCTTATGGATTGTTTCAGTTCGTTTCGACTAGATGTCAATATGCGGGGCCCAACTAGAATTTTCACAAATGCGAATGGTCATACAAGTCGAACCTGTATAGATTATATGGCGACTGCTTTCTCGGATTTAACTTATGACTGTCAATTGATCCATCCAAATATTGCTGATCATCTATCCCATTTATTAACTTTCAGCGAAGAGATGTGTACTTAACAATGAACAAAATGTTATAGCTAGGAAACGACAAGTCAATCAGGGTAATATTAATGAACTCAGAACTAGATTAAGTAATATCAATTGGTTTCCGACTTTGTACGACATGTGCATAAGCGAAGCTTTTTCTTATTCTCTAGAGTCGCTTTACTGGTGCTTCGATGTATCCTGCCCAATAAAACCTGTTATCTCTAAAAAGCCTAAAAATGGTTGGATTTCAGAAGAAACTATCCAAGAGGGCAATTATCCTAGAGAACTTTTCAAATTAACGACAACTTCTGGGGAAGTCGATCCGGAAGATAAAAAAATATATAAAAATAGGTTAAAGGAACACAAGTCTGTAATCAGTAAATCAAAGTCCGAATACTTCTCCAATAAAATACAAAACGTTCAAAATAAAACAAAAGAGACATGGAACATAATTCACTCTGAGTTAGGAAAAAAGAAATCGTCTTGTGTCGGGGATGCCACCACTCTGAAGCACAACTTCAATATTGTTGAAGATCCATATGAGGTAGCGGAATTATTTGCTGATCACTTTTCTAGGGCTGCTGAAACAACATTGGCAAATCACTTCGGTCAAAACCTAACTCTGCCCTGTACCACTAGTTTGTATGTTGATGTCATTCACCCATTTAAGAATGGACCTATTACAGAAATAATTGACTCGCTAAATATGATGAAAAATAAAAAATCATCTGGGATAGATGAACTTTCTATAATTACTATTAAGAATGTAATAGATTTGATAAAATATTTCCTTACTTACCTAATGAACCAGTCCTATATCCAAGGATATTTTCCCACTGAGTTCAAGAAGGCACTAGTAATTCCCTTATTCAAAAAAGGAGATGAGACAGAGTTAGACAACTATAGACAAATTTCCCTACTCTGCTCACTCTCGAAGTTGTACGAAAAAGTAGTAACTGCTAGGATAATGAATTATTTGGAAATGAACAACTTGATATGTGGTAACCAGCATGGTTTTAGAAAAAATCATTCTGTGGAAACGGCATCATTTCAATTTCTCATTTTTTTTAATCTGAGATAGATTCCAACAATTGTGTAGCCTGTTTTTCGATTTGTCAAAGGCATTTGACACGGTGACATCCGAATTTCTAAATAATAAGTTGATATTGCTTGCTTTTCCAAATAATTTATTGACATGGTTGAAATCATATATGTTTGGATGTAGCATGACTGTGAGAAATAACGGTTTTACGTCAGGTGAGCGTGATGTTAAATTAGGAGTACCGCAAGGGTCTGTTTTAGGACCCCTACTATTCGTGCTATTTGTCAACGACCTGCCTGAAAACGCACCTGATTGCTACATCACCATGTTTGCTGATGACACAACAATTACAGTTGCTAGTCCTGATCCAGATGTACTATTAACAAATGTCGGCAAAATCATTGATTCGTTCACATCATGGTGTGACAGAAATCAACTCATTTCAAACACAACAAAGTCAGTTTCAATGAAATTCTATAAAAGGAAAGATAATATCCCTGGTGAAATGAACGCTATTGATGAAATAGTTATGTCGCATGATGTAAAATTCCTGGGAACATTTCTAGATGAGAGGTTAGACTGGGATCTACATATCAATCATGTATGCAAGAAACTAAATTCAGCATTCTTTGCAATTAAGCAAATGAAAACATGTGTAGGCAAGGAGAGTTTATTAAGCATTCATTATGCAATGGTATACTCAAACATTTCCTTCAACACTATGTCATGGGGTTGTGGTGAAGATTTTGGTAGAGTGTTTATAGGGCAGAAACTTATCGTAAGATTAATATTTGATATACTACTATCGAGATAGTTGCAAACCAATATTTATAAGAGAGAAATTGTTGACTGCTCCATCCATCTATATTTTGAAATGTTTGAAATGCATTAGAAGCAACTTGAAATCCCTCGATACCAATGCTTCTTTGCATGCTTACAATACACGCAATGGTAGTCACCTAAGAATACCAAACCACAAAACCACGAAATTCCAAAATTCTCCTCTCTACAGAGCACTGAGTTTCTACAACAAACTGCCAGCGGAAATTAAAAATTCTGAATGTGATAGATTATTTTTTAACAAAATAAAATGTTTGCTGACTGACAAATGTTACTATTCCTATCAAGAATATTTGAATGATCCATTATTGTGAATTATTTTACTTGTAGTGTGCTGTCATCCTATTCCGTAATACAACTTCAATTCAGTGATTTCAATTATATATGGTCGTGGTCATTTGGACTCAGTCTATGATTTTATTTATACTGTTAATCGTTTCACTTTCAAATATGTATCCTGTGTTGTGCTGTCGTCAGATCCGTTTTGATTCTATTTATTCATACCATTGTTATTTTTACTCAATGATCTACAATTTGGTTTTATTGTATCATGTGACTTACACATTGTATGACTTACCATATGTACACACTGTACCTAAGTGGCGAATAAATTATTATTATTATGATTTGAATTTATGTAATTCCAGTCACGACCCTGCGGCCTCCGACGTCACGCAGAGTTGTGCTGGATAAAATCCAGTGACTACTCCTCACAGCCTGTGAGGTGAGTAATCACTGGGACCAAGTACCGTGTGCCCTGAGTAGACGCAATGATCCTAGTATGACGGCCTTCTGCATTCCACCAGCCAGGATGTGTGCCTTATCACGGCACGCTGGGATTTTCTGGATCTCCGAGAGCAGCGTGTGTCGTGTGCCTCCTAGGGAGCCGATAATCAGGATGACCAATTCCACAGAATGGTCTGGATAGAGCCGGCGGAGTTCGAAGAGAAGATCTCGATATTTAGTCCGTTTTTCCTCCTCCTTCAAAACGATGTTCGGTTCGGCTGGCGCCGAAAACTCGATCACGAACATCGCTTTGTTTTGATGGTCGAGGAGGACTACATCAGGCTTGTTAGCTTGTATCTGCCTGAGGGTGGGGAATGAGAAGTTCCAATAAATTCGGCACCTCTCATTCTCCACAACGGACTCAATATCCCCCGGAGCATAGGGCAAATTATTATTATTATTATTATTATTATTATTATTATTATTATTATTATTATTATTATTATTATTTAAGTTCATGTAATTCCAGTCACGACCCTGCGGCCTCCGACGTCACGCAGAGTCGTGCTGGATAAAATCCAGTGACTACTCCTCACAGCCTGTGAGCTGAGTAATCACTGGGACCAAGTACCGTGTGCCCTAAATAGACGCAATGATCCTAGTATGACGGCCTTCTGCATTCCACCAGCCAGGATGTGTGCCTTATCACGGCAAGCTGGGATTTTCTGGATCTCCGAGAGCAGCGTGTGTCGTGTACCTCCTAGGGAGCCGATTATCAGGATGACCAATTCCACAGAATGGTCTGGATAGAGCCGGCGGAG
Source organism: Phaedon cochleariae (assembly GCA_918026855.4). NCBI lineage: Eukaryota > Metazoa > Arthropoda > Insecta > Coleoptera > Chrysomelidae > Phaedon > Phaedon cochleariae. The sequence goes on from OU896712.1 coordinate 26,455,394, forward strand.
TTCGAAGAGAAGATCTCGATATTTAGTCCGTTTTTCCTCCTCCTTCAAAACGATGTTCGGTTCGGCTGGCGCCGAAAACTCGATCACGAACATCGCTTTGGTTTGATGGTCGAGGAGGACTACATCAGGCTTGTTAGCTTGTATTTGCCTGAGGGTGGGGAATGAGAAGTTCCAATAAATTCGGCACCTCTCATTCTCCACAACGGACTCAATATCCCCCGGAGCATAGGGCAGCACTGGGGTCTCGTCTATTCCGTACGAGTGCCTCAGGTGATAATAGAGCACTCGCAATGCCGCATTGTGTCTATGGATATAGGCCGAGACTGTATACACCGTGCAAGAAGACAGCAGGTGCATAATTGTCTCGGGCGCCCTGCGGCAGGCCCTGCAATTTGTATCAGGGACCTCCATACCCATGACACGGCTACGGTAGACGAGAGTGTTAAAAACCCCATCTTGGCATGCCATGATAAACCCCTCTGTTTCCGATTTAAGCCCGCCTGACTTGAGAAAAGCGAAAGTCAGTTCTTTGGATAAGCCCCGGTCTTCAATGGTCTTGAAGTAGACCGAATGCATGGGCTTATCCATGTGAAGCTGCAGGAGCTTTCTCACTTCTGCAGCTTTGATGCGGGCTTTTCTTATTATTATTATTCATTTAAGTTCATGTAATTCCAGTCACGACCCTGCGGCCTCCGACGTCACGCAGAGTCGTGCTGGATAAAATCCAGTGACTACTCCTCACAGCCTGTGAGGTGAGTAATCACTGGGACCAAGTACCGTGTGCCCTGAGTAGACGCGATGATCCAAGTATGACGGCCTTCTGCATACCACCAGCCAGGATGTGTGCCTTATCACGGCACGCTGGGATTTTCTGGATCTCCGAGAGTAGCGTGTGTCGTGTGCCTCCTAGGGAGCCGATAATCAGGATGACCAATTCCACAGAATGGTCTGGATAGAGCCGGCGGAGATCGAAGAGAAGATCTCGATATTTAGTCCGTTTCTCCTCCTCCTTCATTACGATGTTCGGTTCGGCTGGCGCCGAAAACTCGATCACGAACATCGCTTTGGTTTGATGGTCGAGGAGGACTACATCAGGCTTGTTAGCTTGTATTTGCCTGAGGGTGGGGAATGAGAAGTTCCAATAAATTCGGCACCTCTCATTCTCCACAACGGACTCAATATCCCCCGGAGCATAGGGCAGCACTGGGGTCTCGTCTATTCCGTACGAGTGCCTCAAGTGATAATAGAGCACTCGCAATGCCGCATTGTGTCTATGGATATAGGCCGAGACTGCATACACCGTGCAAGAAGACAGCAGGTGCATAATTGCATCATTATTATTATTATTTTAGTTCATATAATTCCAGTCACGACCCTGCGGCCTCCGACGTCTCGCAGAGTCGTGCTGGATAAAATCCAGTGACTACTCCTCACAGCCTGTGAGGTGAGTAATCACTGGGACCAAGTACCGTGTGCCCTGAGTAGACGCAATGATCCTAGTATGACGGCCTTCTGCATTCCACCAGCCAGGATGTGTGCCTTATCATGGCACGCTGGGATTTTCTGGATCTCCGAGAGCAGCGTGTGTCGTGTGCCTCCTAGGGAGCCGATAATCAGGATGACCAATTCCACAGAATGGTCTGGATAGAGCCGGCGGAGTTCGAAGAGAAGATCTCGATATTTAGTCCGTTTCTCCTCCTCCTTCAAAACGATGTTCGGTTCGGCTGGCGCCGAAAACTCGATCACGAACATCGCTTTGGTTTGATGGTCGAGGAGGACTACATCAGGCTTGTTAGCTTGTATTTGCCTGAGGGTGGGGAATGAGAAGTTCCAATAAATTCGGCACCTCTCATTCTCCACAACGGACTCAATATCCCCCGGAGCATAGGGCAGCACTGGGGTCTCGTCTACTCCGTACGAGTGCCTCAAGTGGTAATAGAGCACTCGCAATGCCGCATTGTGTCTATGGATATAGGCCGAGACTGCATACACCGTGCACGAAGACAGCAGGTGCATTATTGTCTCGGGCGCCCTGCGGCAGGCCCTGCAATTTGTGTCAGGGACCTCCATACCCATGACACGGCTACGGTAGACGAGAGTGTTGAAAACCCCATCCTGGCATGCCATGATGAACCCCTCTGTTTCCGATTTGAGCCCGCCTGACTTAAGAAAAGCGAAAGTCAGTTCTTTGGATAAGCCCCGGTCTTCAATGGTCTTGAAGTAGACCGAATGCATGTGCTTATCCATGTGAAGCTGCAGGAGCTTTTTCACTTCTGCAGCTTTGATGCGGGCTTTTCTCCGAGCGGGTTCTAGCTCAGTAACTGAGTCCTGAGCCTCGCGCTCGGAGTCGAAAATCAGAGACAATTCATCGGCTGCTCGACGTGCTGCCCTAAAAAGAAAAGCTCCTACTCCTGCATCTTCATGGGTTTTAACCATTTGCAGAAGGGGATCCGAACTCCTGATGACTTTGCAGGCGCCATCCAGAACCATTCTGTTATGGAGATACTCCAAGCTCAAGAGTCCACGGCCACCCTGGTCTCTAGGTATGTATAACCGTGGAACGGACGAATTTGGATGCAGACTCCTATGGAGATGCATCATCTTGCGAGTACTTACGTCAAGTTGTCGCAGCTCGACTTGAGTCCACTTTATCACTCCAAATGAGTAAAGTAGGATCGGAACAGCAAGCATGTTAGTCGCAGCGACTTTGTTCTTCCCCGACAGTTCTGACGACCAGATCTGTCGGAGCCGCTGCCGATACTTGCTGCGGAGAGCGTCTTTTACCCGTTGTGCCTCCTGGATGTGAGTTTCCTCTACACCCAGGTAGGTGTACGTCTCTCCGGCATCCAGGTGGCGTAGGATGCTTCCGTCCACGAGCTGCGCGTCCTTGTCGTAGTTCTCGCATCGTCCTCTCTTGAGATGAACCAGTGCACATTTGTCCATCCCGAATTCCATTCCAATTGCCTGCGTGTACTCCTGCACCACCCTGAGGGATTGGTCCATATCCCTCTCACCAGAGGCATAAAGTTTGAGGTCATCCACATAGAATAATTGGGTGACCTTATGCCTCCGGTAACTGGGTGGGCCGCAGTTGTATCCCCTGGTTTTCCTGAGCTCAACGGATAGTGGCAGAAGTGAGATGCAGAATAGGAGAGGGCTGAGGGAGTCCCCTTGAAATACTCCTCTCCTTATGATGACTGGCTCTGTTTGGACTCTCGCTTCACCTGATGTTATGGTAAAGCGGGTCTTCCAGACCAGCATCAGTTGTTCTATGCATCTCACTATAGAATCGGGTACCGAAAGACACTTGAGCAAGTACACGAGTAACTCATGTGACGTTGTGTCAAATGCCTTTCGGTAATCGATCCAGGCCACAGAAAGATTCCGCTTGTACTGCACGGAGTCCTGTGTGATAGCTCTATCTATCAACAGGTTCTCCTTGCAGCCAGCGACACCTCTCTTCGACCCACGCTGCTCAAAAATCCGCTGGTAAACCGGGTCAACTACTAGGAGTACTCGCATGTACAAGATGCGTGTGAACAACTTGTAACATGCATTCAGGCAGGTAATTGGCCTGTAATTCTTCGGATTGGACAAATCTCCAGTTTTAGGGAGAAGCACGGTTCGCCCCTCGATAAACCACTCAGGGATTTGCTGCTCCCCATTTAGCCAGCTATTGAATATACTGGCTAAATGGTGGTGGGTAGAGGGAAACTTTTTCCACCAGAAGTTATTGATCCCATCGGGACCAGGAGCAGCAAAGTTCTTGGAGCCTTTGAGGGCTTCTCGAACCTCCTCAGTGGTTATCGGTTGGCGCAGTAATTCGGGCTCGGGCTCTCGGTATCTTTCGCAGAGGGTACCGAACTGCGCCAGGGCTGGAGTATCTCTGTCGAATGGATGTCTCACCTCATAGATACTCTTCCAAAAGGTTTCCACCTGATCAGCAGTCGGCGGATTGTTCACCACACTTGGAGGCGGTTGAAATAAGCGAGAGGGCTTTTCACGGAATTGTTTATTTTCCGCCAGCCCTCTCGCTCGCCTCTTTAGTGACTGTTTTGCAGCCACTAACATCCGTATCCTTTCGAGGCAGTGCTGTTTGATGGTGGATAGTACTGCCTCGTTGAGTGTGTGATGGGTGCGACGCAATGTATTGGCCATCCGTCGCACCTTCGACGTGAATGGCCTGTTGGCCCTCACATAATCCATCACACACTGGATACGGGAAGTGTGTTGTCTCGCCGACTGGATCTTGGCTTCCATCTTTTGTACACGCCGATCGGCCCTCTCAGTCGGTGAGACCGTTTGTATAGGTCTTTCCGGTAGAGAGGACCGAACGACGTCATACACGGCACAGTTAATGTGCCAGATGTCAGCCCCTTCCGGAAGTGTGCCTCGAAGTAATTCATCCATCCTTGCAAGGTCTTGAGGCCGCAGGGCCTTAATGTTGAGTAGGCTCCTGCGGTTCCTGATCTCGTTCACCTCAGGAAGCACACGGTCCCTTCTCTCGTTGTCGAGCAGAATGGGTGGAGCTTGTTGTTCCTCCACACCATCTTCCTGCCGAGAAGGGACTCTCACGTATTGCCTAGCGCGTAGGTGAGATACATAATCTCGCAGATTTTGAGCAGTGAATGCTCCATGCTCTGGGTGTTGTTCAATCCACAGAGCATGCATCCGCCTTATGTATCCCCTACGCCCTGGATCGCTGCTCTCGAAGCACTGCAGAAGGTCGTCCCTCAGATCATCTGTCCACTCAAAGCGTCCATTTTCTTCGCGGTCGTTATCAGGCTGTCCGTCCTGTTGGGCCCCACCACCTTGCCTTTGACCCCTATCCGGCTGGGGTCGGTTGTGGGGGCCCTGTCCTCGGTTTATGGGAACCAGAGTAATCGGACCTGCCAGGTGGTTAACCTAGCAGGCCCACGGCTGACATAAAAGGAGAAATGAATTTCTCCTCCTGGGTGCGCTCTCGCTGCCAGTCCGATTTTGCACCCTCAGCTCGGAAAGGTGGTGTCGCTACTCACCATAGGCAACCCTCTAAGAGATTAGCCCTCCTGCCTATTATTATTATTATTATTATTATTATTATTATTATTATTATTATTATTATTATTATTATTATTTGAGTTTATATGATTCCAGTCACGACCCTGCGGCCTCCGACGTCACGCAGAGTCGTGCTGGATAAAATCCAGTGACTACTCCTCACAGCCTGTGAGGTGAGTAATCACTGGGACCAAGTACCGTGTGCCCTGAGTAGACGCAATGATCCAAGTATGACGGCCTTCTGCATTCCACCAGCCAGGATGTGTGCCTTATCACGGCACGCTGGGATTTTCTGGATCTCCGAGAGCAGCGTGTGTCGTGTGCCTCCTAGGGAGCCGATTATCAGGATGACCAATTCCACAGAATGGTCTGGATAGAGCCGGCGGAGTTCGAAGAGAATATCTCGATATTTAGTCCGTTCCTCCTCCTTATTATTATTATTATTATTATTATTATTATCATTATTATTTTAAATTCATATAATTCCAGTCACGACCCTGCGGCCTCCGACGTCACGCAGAGTCGTGCTGGATAAAATCCAGTGACTACTCCTCACAGCCTGTGAGGTGAGTAATCACTGGGACCAAGTACCGTGTGCCCTGAGTAGACGCAATGATCCTAGTATGACGGCCTTCTGCATTCCACCAGCCAGGATGTGTAACTTATCACGGCACGCTGGGATTTTCTGGATCTCCGAGAGCAGCGTGTGTCGTGTGCCTCCTAGGGAGCCGATTATCAGGATGACCAATTCCACAGAATGGTCTGGATAGAGCCGGCGGAGTTCGAAGAGAAGATCTCGATATTTAGTCCGTTTTTCCTCCTCCTTCAAAACGATGTTCGGTTCGGCTGGCGCCGAAAACTCGATCATGAACATCGCTTTGGTTTGATGGTCGAGGAGGACTACATCAGGCTTGTTAGCTTGTATCTGCCTGAGGGTGGGGAATGAAAAGTTCCAATAAATTCGGCACCTCTCATTCTCCACAACGGACTCAATATCCCCCGGAGCATAGGGCAGCACTGGGGTCTCGTCTATTCCGTACGAGTGCCTCAAATAGTAGTAGAGCACTCGCAATGCCGCATTGTGTCTATGGATATAGGCCGAGACTGCATACACCGTGCAAGAAGACAGCAGGTGCATAATTGTCTCGGGCGCTCTGCGGCAGGCCCTGCAACTTGTGTCAGGGACCTCCATACCCATGACACGGCTACGGTAGACGAGAGTGTTGAAAACCCCATCCTGGCATGCCATGATGAACCCCTCTGTTTCCGATTTGAGCCCGCCTGACTTCAGAAAAGCAAAAGTCAGTTCTTTGAATTATTATTATTATTATTATTATTATTATTATTCATTTAAGTTCATGTAATTCCAGTCACGACCCTGCGGCCTCCGACGTCACGCAGAGTCGTGCTGGATAAAATCCAGTGACTACTCCTCACAGCCTGTGAGGTGAGTAATCACTGGGACCAAGTACCGTGTGCCCTGAGTAGACGCAATGATCCCAGTATGACGGCCTTCTGCATACCACCAGCCAGGATGTGTGCCTTATCACGGCACGCTGGGATTTTCTGGATCTCCGGGAGCAGCGTGTGTCGTGTGCCTCCTAGGGAGCCGATAATCAGGATGACCAAATCCACAGAATGGTCTGGATAGAGCCGGCGGAGATCGAAGAGAAGATCTCGATATTTAGTCCGTTTCTCCTCCTCCTTCAAAACGATGTTCGGTTCGGCTGGCGCCGAAAACTCGATCACGAACATCGCTTTGGTTTGATGGTCGAGGAGGACTACATCAGGCTTGTTAGCTCGTATTTGCCTGAGGGTGGGGAATGAGAAGTTCCAATAAATTCGGCACCTCTCATTCTCCACAACGGACTCAATATCCCCCGGAGCATAGGGCAGCACTGGGGTCTCGTCTATTCCGTACGAGTGCCTCAAGTGATAATAGAGCACTCGCAATGCCGCATTGTGTCTATGGATATAGGCCGAGACTGCATACACCGTGCAAGAAGACAGCAGGTGCATAATTGTCTCGGGCGCCCTGCGGCAGGCCCTGCAATTTGTGTCAGGGACCTCCATACCCATGACACGGCTACGGTAGACGAGAGTGTTGAAAACCCCATCTTGGCATGCCATGATGAACCCCTCTGTTTCCGATTTAAGCCCGCCTGACTTGAGAAAAGCGAAAGTCAGTTCTTTGGATAAGCCCCGGTCTTCAATGGTCTTGAAGTAGACCGAATGCATGGGCTTATCCATGTGAAGCTGCAGGAGCTTTTTCACTTCTGCAGCTTTGATGCGGGCTTTTCTCCGAGCGGGTTCTAGCTCAGTAACTGAGTCCTGAGCCTCGCGCTCGGAGTCGAAAATCAGAGACAATTCATCGGCTGCTCGACGTGCTGCCCTAAAAAGAAAAGCTCCTACTCCTGCATCTTCATGGGTTTTAACCATTTGCAGAAGGGGGTCCGAACTCCTGATGACTTTGCAGGCGCCATCCAGAACCATTCTGTTATGGAGATACTCCAAGCTCAAGAGTCCACGGCCACCCTGGTCTCTAGGTATGTATAACCGTGGAACGGACGAATTTGGATGCAGACTCCTATGGAGATGCATCATCTTGCGAGTACTTACGTCAAGTTGTCGCAGCTCGACTTGAGTCCACTTTATCACTCCAAATGAGTAAAGTAGGATCGGAACAGCAAGCATGTTAGTCGCAGCGACTTTGTTCTTCCCCGACAGTTCTGACGACCAGATCTGTCGGAGCCGCTGCCGATACTTGCTGCGGAGAGCGTCTTTTACCCGTTGTGCCTCCCCTTATTATTATTATTATTATTATTTAGTTCATATAATTCCAGTCACGACCCTGCGGCCTTCGACGTCACGCAGAGTCGTGCTGGATAAAATCCAGTGACTACTCCTCACAGCCTGTGAGGTGAGTAATCACTGGGACCAAGTACCGTGTGCCCTAAGTAGACGCAATGATCCCAGTATGACGGCCTTCTGCATTCCACCAGCCAGGATGTGTGCCTTATCACGGCACGCTGGGATTTTCTGGATCTCCGAATATTATTATTATTATCATTATTATTATTATTATTATTATTATTATTATTATTATTATTAATATTATTATTATTATTATTATTATTATTATTATTATTATTATTATTATTATTATTATTATTATTATTATTATTATTATTATTATTATTATTATTATTATTATTATTATTATTTTAAATTCATATAATTCCAGTCACGACCCTGCGGCCTCCGACGTCACGCAGAGTCGTGCTGGATAAAATCCAGTGACTACTCCTCACAGCCTGTGAGGTGAGTAATCACTGGGACCAAGTACCGTGTGCCCTGAGTAGACGCAATGATCCAAGTATGACGGCCTTCTGCATACCACCAGCCAGGATGTGTGCCTTATCACGGCACGCTGGGATTTTCTGGATCTCCGAGAGTAGCGTGTGTCGTGTGCCTCCTAGGGAGCCGATAATCAGGATGACCAATTCCACAGAATGGTCTGGATAGAGCCGGCGGAGTTCGAAGAGAAGATCTCGATATTTAGTCCGTTTCTCCTCCTCCTTCAAAACGATGTTCGGTTCGGCTGGCGCCGAAAACTCGATCACGAACATCGCTTTGGTTTGATGGTCGAGGAGGACTACATCAGGCTTGTTAGCTTGTATTTGCCTGAGGGTGGGGAATGAGAAGTTCCAATAAATTCGGCACCTCTCATTCTCCACAACGGACTCAATATCCCCCGGAGCATAGGGCAGCACTGGGGTCTCGTCTATTCCGTACGATTGCCTCAGGTGATAATAGAGCACTCGCAATGCCGCATTGTGTCTATGGATATAGGCCGAGACTGCATACACCGTACAAGAAGACAGCAGGTGCATAATTGTCTCGGGCGCCCTGCGGCAGGCCCTGCAATTTGTGTCAGGGACCTCCATACCCATGACACGGCTACGGTAGACGAGAGTGTTGAAAACCCCATCCTGGCATGCCATGATGAACCCCTCTGTTTCCGATTTAAGCCCGCCTGACTTGAGAAAAGCGAAAGTCAGTTCTTTGGATAAGCCCCGGTCTTCAATGGTCTTGAAGTAGACCGAATGCATGGGCTTATCCATGTGAAGCTGCAGGAGCTTTTTCACTTCTGCAGCTTTGATGCGGGCTTTTCTCCGAGCGGGTTCTAGCTCAGTAACTGAGTCCTGAGCCTCGCGCTCGGAGTCGAAAATCAGAGACAATTCATCGGCTGCTCGACGTGCTGCCCTAAAAAGAAAAGCTCCTACTCCTGCATCTTCATGGGTTTTAACCATTTGCAGAAGGGGGTCCGAACTCCTGATGACTTTGCAGGCGCCATCCAGAACCATTCTGTTATGTTATTATTATTATTATTATTATTATTATTATTATTATTATTATTATTATTATTATTATTATTATTATTATTATTATTATTATTATTATTATTATTATTATTATTATTATTATTATTATTATTATTATTATTATTATTATTATTATTATTATTATTATTATTATTATAAACTCCAGTTTCATGTTCCAAGAATTGCGTCCCGAACAGATCAAACCATTCACTTGCCTACACCACTCACAAATTTTTGTAAAAATTCTCCATTACAAAGGATTTGTAGAAATCATAATGACCATTGTACAAAAATCGACATTCATCATACATCGATTCAGCAAATTAGATCGTTCTTCTCTTGTATCCGGCAGTAGTGAACTTACATAGTCATATAACACTATGCATGCTACTTTCGTATTGTCATTAATACATGTGGGGGGTTGGATTCATTGTGTAAACTAAGTGAAGTGAATAAAATAAAATGAAATAACATTTTGTAGTACTGCATGGAATTTTTCGACGGAAGTGTCAATGTCTTCGTGATGAAGAGTTTTATCCCATGTAGTCTCACTAAGGTATTCATTGATTTGTGCGTAATCATCCTGATGAAATAAATGTTCCATATAAGAGTTGTTATATAACATTGCAAGAGGAATCAAGGATAACCTAATTTCGATTGCTTTGTGATGATTATCGTGAGATCGTTATCTGCTGCACCTGAGCGGATTTCTTCTTGAAGTCCCATGTAGAAAATCTTTCAAACCTCACCTTCCAGTTATCGATTTCATTTCCACAACGAATTCCCAAATTAACCTGAATCAGAAATTCTCACTGCGAGTTCCTTAAGCTAGCTGGTACGTATTCTTAACAAGAAATTCTTGAAAAGGAACATTCTCAGATATATTCATGAACACAAAAAAAATTGATATATATATATTTATATACAGGGTGGGTCACGGAAGATGGCACCTCAGACGTTTACGGAGAACGTGACATAAGATAATTCTGAAAATTTGGTAACTCAAGTAATTGCTTTTGATCTATCGATCCAAAATATTTTCAGCTCTGCGGCGTTGCCGCTTCTACCAAAAAGTAGCAACAACCTTGTTATTTTAAATGGAACACCCTGTATTTTATTGCATCTTCATATTCTCTCTGGAGAGCTGATTTCATCGATATATCACACTTGGGGTCTAGCGGAAATGATTACAGAGATATAGGGTGTGAAAAATCGACATTTTTCAACTTAAGGAATTTTTTTTGTCAAAACTATTCATTATTGGTCAAAACGGCTTACATGTCCCTATCTCAACTTTTGATTAACTATCTACTGATATCTAATTAGGACATATACCGGGTGATCAAGAATATGAATTCTGCACCACCCTGTATTTGTTTCAATTGAATGTCAGTAGATAGTTGATCAAAAGTTGGGATAGGGACATGTGAGCCGTTTTGACCAATAATGAATAGTTTCGACAAAAAAAAATCCTAAAGTTGAAAAATGTCGATTTTTCACACCCTATATCTCTGTAATCATTTCCGTTAGACCCCAAGTGTGATACATTGATGAAATCAGCTCCTCAGAGAGAATCTGAAAATGCGATAAAATACAGGGTGTTCCATTTGAAACAACAAAGTTGTTACTACTTTTCGATAGAAGCGGCAACGCCGCAGAGCTGAAAATATTTTAGATCAATAGATCAAGAGCAATTACCTGAGTAACCAAATTTTCAGAATGATCTTATGTCCTGTTCTCCGTAAACGTCTAAGATGCTATCGACCGTGACCCACCCTGTATAAATATAAAGAGATACATTGAAAATTCGCATTTTCCATGTGATGAAAATATCAATTCTTTCTCGGTATATTCAACAGAAAACAACTACTTTCTTGGCTATATGCCACGACGAATATTGAATTACATCTATTGAACACACGATGAGAATTCGGAAACAAAATCTTGTTGCGAGTTTCTGGAGCTATCACGTATGTAACGTGAAGGAGATATTCTCACTGCGACTTTGTACAGTTGACTCGAACGTAACCTGAATCAGAAATTCTCATTGGGAGTTCTCCAATAAGTCATCCCGAGGGTATCACAAACGAGAAATCCTCGGTGCATGTTCCTGAAGATATCTCGAACGTTTATACGAAGCGATAGCAAGATATCAAAATACGACATGATTCTATAATCTCAAAAAATACTCTCATCATCATTACAGATACAGGGTGATCAGAATTCTGAATCTTGAACCACCTCTTGTATTATTTTGCAATTCAATGTCAGTAGATAGTGAATCGAAAGTTGAGATCATGTGAGCCGTTCTGATCGATAATAATAGTTTCGACACAAAAAAATTCTGAATTCAAAAATTATCGATTTTGAACACCCTATATCTTTGTAATTATTCCTGTTAGACCCCTAGTGTGATGCATTGATAGAATCGGCTCTCCAGAGAGAACCTAGAAATGTGATAATACAGGGTGTCCCACTTAACAAAACCCATCATCTGCCGATATCTTGGAATTTGAAAATCCTATGAGAACAATTTTTGATGGAAGATCTCATGAAACCATATAACTGTTGTATTAACTTTTTTTCTATATATCCGACGATTCGGCACACGAACACACTATTGACTCACCTGGTAAACGATCCTTTTCCATATTGAGATGTGAGAAGTTGAAACAGAAAAATATATTTTGGCATATAAAAACTGAGGTATCGCGTAAAAACTGTACCTATCGACGTGATGAACCTCAACGCTCTGTAACTTCCTGTCAACCACATGTACTCATAAGGGTAGGTAAAAACTAGTATGACTTGAATATTTCTAGTAGAACTATCCCTCACTTTCCCGAAAAAAAAAATTGATCAGCCTGTTTAACATAGTCAATCTTCAAGATGCTAATGATGTAATGATAAAATACAGGGTGAAGAACCGTGAATCAAACAGTTTAGAGAGGATGATTTTATGAACATTGCAGGAACATTTCAGTCATAACTTTCCATTTCAGAATTGTTTCTGGAGATGAATAATCTGTTTTGATAGCTGGCCTTCCATAGTTGATCAATCACCATCGCATACCTATCTAATATGTTTCATATGCTTCCATTTCATAAGCGCTAGAGCTCGTGAGCCTCAACTCACAACTTACGGAGTTTCCTGGCTGGTACAAAATAGTGAATTCTTCTTAGCTGGATTTGAAACAGCTGACGCTAGTTAAACTATGCCGACAGCCGACTGCTGATAGCCAATGAATTCCACAGAAATCCTTGGTAAATTGAATGAAAACAAATATCTCGAGGAACTCGCAAAATTACACTCATGAAAATATCTTGAACAGTTCGTGATGCGAACTCTCAGAGACCTCGACAGGAGCATTTTTCGTGAATTCCTTGGTTCACTCGTAGTTGAGAGTAAATTGATGCAAATCTCTCAAATTTCTCACCGCGAGCCCATGTGTGGGAATATCTTAAATAACCCCTAGTTGCGAACACTTACAGACCTCATCAGTAGTGATCAATGCGAATCTCCAGAAGTACTCGTCACAAAGCTATGTATGTGTTCGAATATCCCGAATAATTCGCTCCTCCAATTACTTGGAGATCGCGCCAGTGGCAATTGATGCGAATTTCTCAAAGTTATTGGAACAAGGTTCTGTATGCGAATTTCCCAAAGAACTTGCCTGACAGTAGTGTATATGAATTCCTCCGTGGGATATCGCTTAGACCTCGTTGGGAATATTCGGCGGACATTTGTAGCAGAAATAACTCTGGGCAACCGCTCAGAGAAATAATGAGAGGCGTCACAATTTCCTGGAAAGAGGTTGCCTATAATTATTCTCCTCAAGAAACACAGTAAAACACGGTTTTTGTTAGTATACGGCCGCGAGGCAAGGTTGCCAATTGATGTAGCATTAGGTTTAGATGATCAAAGTGATGAATAGGTATCAGAGATGCTCGATAAAATCGAATAAATCAGAGGAGATGTTAGACAGCGGATTGTAATTGAACAACAAAGGCAGAAAACACGTTAGGATAGTGAACATCGCGATGTAAATTACGAAATAGTTGAGAAAGTTATGGTATATACCATAGATGGTTCGAACCATACGAGATAAGCAAAAAAGTAAGTGACGTCAATTATAAATTGGAAATGAAGAAAGAAAAACATATGGTGAAAGATCCAGTACATGTCGATCGATTAAAAAAATACAAATTGCACGAATAGGAAATAAAATGAAGTACTCAAGTAACAATAACATCAGAAAACGCGTTATCAATTTCGAAATGTTACAAGTTGAATGACACCAAATAAATGCAAAGTAGGAATTTTGTGATGAAGATAACTGAACTAATTGCCTCTTTCTATATCAGTTTGCTCGCCTTTGGAGAATTGATAATTGTGTTATTAGAAAGCACAAAATAATGCTGATCATTGGATGAAATTTAACGGCCTATGCTTCTAGATTTTATACGATGCAGAACTAGTTGAAATTTCTTATCATTCATCGCAACACTCCACTATTTGGAATAAAATGAGGAGTACCCTCGTATTCCTATTGGAAATAATGATAGAGGTTAATAGTGAAATGAGTATTGTATCGGGTGCCTATTGTACCAGTGATCTATGTCACTGAGATGCCATCACATTCAGAGCTGTTATCGCAAATGAGTTCGAATGTAGGAGCTTGCGAAAATTCCGCCTCAGAGATGTGTCAATACGCCAGATTCTTGAAGCACCTTAACACAGTATTTCTTGAACAATTTTCAAAGAACTGATTTGAATAAACTCCGTTGTGCAATCAATCAAAATTACGCTGATTTAATGAGAGTTGTGGGATCAATTAGAAATTACAGTTCACAGTTGTTATCAGTGCTCACTCATTGCCAAAGACATGCAGAAGAATCGACAAGCCATCTAGATGTCTTACAAAAAAGTATAAAGAATCATCTCAAAACCAAGGATGATTTAATCAGTCTCATTTGGGAATTTATAGTAGAACATTTCATTCAAAATCTCAACACTGCAAATTTTTAATGAATATGAGGTCATAAGTAGATGTCGTGATGAAAAAATTCCAACGGAAATTATAGAGCCTTCAGTATTGAAGCTGATCCAGAGGAACTTGATAAATCTTTGGAAATACAAAACTTGTATTTCTACAGAAGATGAAGTGTTGTTTGCGAAACACAATACAGAAATGAAAGTGATATCAGGCAAAACGGCGAAGAATTTTAATGTTGAGAATAATGTATGCTCATTACCTAGATCAAGGTCTACGTCGGTGAAAGACACCGCGTGTTTTACAAATTTGGCAGAAGACGCCCAATTTTCAGATCTAGTTCAAACTTGCAAGCCATTCTGTTTTTCAAATAACAGTACTATTGTTAATCAAGTTGAACCTGAGAAATTATTTATTTCACACTCACCCACAAGCATGTTAATGAAATGCTTCGATGAAGTAGTGAACATATAAGGTACACGAGTCTGAATTAGGATCAATAGAAATTGAAGTTCCGTGCTTTTGTTCATCACAATCGCCAGAATTACTCTACTTGGTGCCCGAAACATTTCCATGTGATGCAAAAAGCATCGAAAAATTTCAAATGAGACACATTCTTCTAGCAACCTGGTCGAAGTTTGAATCGTTCGAATTGAAACCGGTATCAACACATACACATTTGACATTTGAAAACTTATTTCAATCCCAACTACGAAATAGCCAGAATGCTCAAAGTGGAATGAAATGTCGAGATAAATACAAAAAGCTCGAAGTCATTTCAACACAATGTTCATAAAATAAACAATAATGGGAATGAAATGTTGAATGAATACAGAAATGACTTTGAACTTTTTGTATTCATTTTAGTTTTCTGAAAGTTTGAATCATAATTGGAGAAAAGTAATTCCACAGTTCACGGTACGAAATAAAAACGGCAAAAGTAGGGATAATTTCAATTTGGCAAATTTTCAATCAGAAAAATTTTCGTGGCGGGAAGTCCATACACATAGTATGAATTTTCTGCATATCGTGAACCTTATAGCAACCGTACTTACAATCTTAATGATTATAAAAAAATGCTACTCAATAGAAAAAGGGTACTTACCAAGCGTTGAAGCCAGTGGTTGGGGCGATGTATTGATTGGAGTAAACGTTTTTCTAGTAGTTATTATTGTGAATATCTTTATTTTATGGTTGATCTATCATTTTCTCCCAAAAAGACAGGAAACTCAGGAAGATGTTGAGTATAATGAGTTATTAAATAAAAATAAAGTAGAAGAAGTAGGTCAAGTAGATGAGAAACCAATGAAGTGTAAGAAAAGAAGAAAGGTAATTAGTCAGCTACAAGAGATGAGTTGAGAACTAATAATCAGGAATAGAATAATTCAACTGAGCTCAATAGGATTTAGAAAAAAAAACAGGAACTTGAAAGTAGAATTGATGAGCAGAATCTCGATCAATAGAATTGAGAAGAAGAATCGTGATTATATAATAGGAAGTAGTAGAATTGAGGAAAAAACGTATGAATTATGCACCGAAAGAATAACCTCAGTAATAATTATCAAATATTTGTTAACGTCAAATTTCTTCATGATCAATTTGCCATATTCATAATCAAATAGACTTATCTATGGGGTGGCTAGGTAGCCGTGCGGACAGAGTGTCTATATTCTAATTCGCATTCGCTTGCCGGTCGTGGGTTCGATCCCCGTCGACTGCAGAAATTTTTCTGATGGCCCAAGAAAGTGTTTGGGATCACACGTTAAAAGGTAAGGCCCCCGTCATTCCTTGCTCGCACAAGACTTTCGAAGACTTTTGAGGGTTGCTCGTAAGGGGGCAACCGAATGACGGACAGAACAAATTTTAGAAACAAACAAACAAAAATTTTTAGAAACAAAAAAAATCTATCAGAATGGTACCTGTTTCTATGCTCCATTCATTAACAATACATGATTTATTACTGTCATATTTGTTCATTGTGAACAACATTATTAAATAATCAACAATTCGCATCTATTGAGCCGATTCACGAAGTGCTAATCAATGAGATGAGTTCATAATTATAATGTGATTTGGTGATAATTAACAATGATACAGTGTCTGTTATTGAATCTATGTGTTTATTTATTATGATACATCTGTTCAATATAAATAAACGTAATATGAAGAATAACAATGAATATTTCATTTTATTCTTCGTTTGGTAATTATAATAGTTCATTTGGTAATAATAATTATATAATATATAATAATAATAAAGAAACTATCATGCGCATGGGCCATCATTTTGATTTAGCTTCTATCTTATTCTTCATGAAATCGTATGTGATTTTCTTGTGATTTTGACTAACGCGAAAGTCATGAAGTGTGATGGTTATATTAGTTCAATTCCTTATATGACAGTGCGAGTTTGTTTACATTCAGACATGTATATTCACGTCTACAATTAGCTTCCTGGGATGATTTTATTTAGGTACGACAAAATATTTGGAAAAAAGTGCAGACGATTATCAGTGCATCTTTTATACAACATTTAGTATGTTTTCAAAAAAACAGTGGTGCATGTGGTGCTAATTAATCAATATTGGAACATTTTGAACGTAAGTAGGTGCGAGTACCTTTGTAGTATGAATGAGTATTTTTCAATCTTATTCGCTTTGCATGAATTTGAAAGAAAGTTATATATGTTCATGGAAACGTGGGTATGTCTTCATACCTGAGAGCTGATGGGTTATAAGGTTAATACGCAACCAGCCCTGATCGAATAGTTTGGTTATATACTTATATGAATAATAGTCGTCAACTGTTACTGAATTTGTTATTGATATAAGGCTCAGAAACACTCCCTGGTGGTGATCAACGAGTGTTGGTAATACATCAAGAAATTCAATGAATCAATAAGGAATTTTCCTGAGATCAAGACATTGAATTATATCAGTGAAAAGGATATTCATTCATAATCAATACAAGGTTTCTTCTCATGCTGTACTCATGAATAAATATTTGATTACTACAAAAATAGATTTTGAAATTTTGGTGTGGGTGGAAAAATATATATTCCCAGTTAATAAATGAATATTATTATGAAATGATCATAATCTTACCATGCACGAGGCTTATTCATAGTGGTGTCAACAAATAATTCATTTTTTCCAAACAAACGTATAATAAGCCACATCACAATAACGGATTTGGTGACAGTTAATCATATTAATTTTTTATAACCAAACTGTTCTTTCAGTGTGGGATGAATGGTGTATATGTGAGGATGTGCGAAAGCGGCAGTAGTATGAAATTTCAAGACAACATTTTTTTTCATCAATTCAACACGAGAAAATGTACTTTGGGGAGAGATAACACTAACTTGAAAAAAAAGTATTTTGTAAAATCTGTTGAAGTTTATACATTGTATAGAATTGAGTTTCGCTGTGTAACTCGACGACTATGGTATTACAATGATGGTGAATCTGGTGAAATGTTTCAGGAGACAAAAAGGGGTGAAGATGAATGAAGACATAAAGAATGTGTATTCATGTTTTTTTGTGACATGCTTGAGTATGGTTTTGCGTAATTTTTTCTTCTGTTCTAGGGGTTGGCTCGTCGTTTCCAATAGTTCCGAAGGTTGAAGAGGTCGACATTCATCGATGGTGTGGAGTGTCGCGAGAGCGCCCTCATAGGCGAAACACCCTGTATTCATTTCCACCTTCACTCAAATAACGGCGGTGTGCTGTCCTGAGCAAAATTCTCAGCGTGCAGTGGACGTAGGAAGAACACGCAGCTCAAGCCCACATCATTATTTTATTGCAATGTGAATGTATTTTGTATAATAAACAATTCAGTTGTTCTGTCACCATATCACCATATCAGTCAACTCCCCAATACATCCTTCTTGCCGAAACTGCTCCATTTATTGTACTTCTATAGCTACGACCCCATAGCCCTACGTCACAATATCGAGTGCATCATTCGTTCCATTCACGTTCATCTGCAAATGCTATAGCTTTGACTCCAGTCTGCCAATTTCTTCTCGGAACTCTATATTGTTTGCGAGGTTCAAAAGTGTTGGTCCTGAAACCGATCCCTGTGGAACTCCAGTAGTGACATCAACAACCCAATTTTTTACACTTGCACAAGTGGTCGGAAACTTCGTTCTGCAGATATTGTGAAATCACTTTATTTGACAATTCTTGAATGATTGGGGTTCTCCGATAGCTCGAGTGGTTGGATATTATGTTCTGTATACCGCAGGGCGGCAACTAACCAATTCACTAAAGGCAAAAGATGGCGGCAATAAAAAGCGTGCAGAGACAGAAACCACTTACTTTTTGTCCTCCTGAAGACTTCTGGAACTGGTGGTCTCTGGCTGAAGTTGTGGAAAACAGCGAAAAGCCGAAAGCGAAGCGATTAAGCGAAGCGCAATAAATAGTCACGATGCGTGGGCGACGAAAAAATACCCATTAAAAATCGACAACCTATCACTAGGATGAATAGTCTCAGAATGCTGATAAGGTCACGCATGTCCAAACGTACGTGGACAGGTGCAAGAGCTTCTGCCTCTTGCAATTTCGCGATATTGCCAAATTTATTGAGAATAATTCCCGAAATATATATTTGGAATACCAAGACCGAACAGTCTCCGATGGTCCTTGTTACTTTTTTGACTGCTGGTATAGTGAATTTTCCTTTGGTTAAACCATACTGCTGCTCTGATAGCCCTCCTCAGCTGTCAATTTATTTCTCCAATCTATTCCTCAACATCAAGTCATAGAGCTCGCTAACGGTGTTCAGCAGACATATTTGTTTAACTGCCTGCCGAAAAATTACCTTCGTGTATGAATATCAATTTCGCTGTTGTCCACTCGATTGAAAAAATCAGTTCTGTCAGTAGCTGGTTCAACATCTTCAGCGGCCAATTCCCAGCTATACTTCCCACTCCTTTTGAAGCTTCTGCTGGGATGTTATCTAGGCCAGGAGATTCCAGGGTCTCGATACTTAAAGTGCTACTGCTAGTTCTTGTTCGTCAAGGAGCACCACATTTTCAACTATGCACACTGGTTCCGTTGGATATCTTTCAGCAAAAATAGTTCTTTCACTAATCTCAAATTATTTTTTATATTAATTTCATAGTACGCGAGATTTCCTATTTTTTTCATCACTATTTCAAAGGCATTGCCCCATATATATTCGTTGAGTTCTTCGCACAGCTTCGTCAATTGTTCTCTTATTCAGACTGTATTTATTTTCGCAGTTGTTTTTGGCTGATCTTGTACTCTACCTTGATAACATTCAATTCCTTTTCGCTATATCTTCGGCCTCTCTTCATTCTCGTATATTTCCTTTCGGTTTTGTGGCAAATCTCTCATATTTTCGCTATCGTATCAGTCCACCAGTATGATATAGTTTCGTTTTTATCCATATGCTTCTTTCATCGCGGTGATGAAAGTGTCAAGGGTAACATTTTCCTTGACTGTTCTTATGTTTCACGTAATTATTTCCTAGAAAACTCCCAAGTCAAAATTATATTTCGGTTTGGATAGTCTTTTTGTTGAAATCTGTCGTTTGATCTTGAAGTATATGCAGTTATGCTCAGTAGTAGTTTTCTTGTCTGAGACTTTCCAATTTTGTATATGTTACTCAATTCCATGCGATGAACACGGAACATCACCATAAGATTGAGATCTTTCTCTGACAAAAGTTCAATCGCCTGGCATACGTTTCTCTTTGGTCCGTGATCAGAGAACCCGATTCGTGAGCTCTCGCATCAATATCTCCTAGTATAATATTTGTTCCTTGATTCCATAATTTGATCAATATCATTCTCATACTCTTTGAGTGTAATAATCGATAATGAATAGCAACAGTATATCCTCAATTTCTCTGAGTGTATGACCAGGTACCCCTCCTCTTCCTCAATTCCGTTCACTCTAATCTTCTTATTTCTGGAAAACATTTCCATTTCCATAGCCGTAACGAAGGCAATGTCGTGTGCCAACCTCTCTCTGCCTGAATATGTTCGAAGGATTGTTATATCCTCCTCCTCTTCTCCCCGTTCAATTTTCCTGGTCCTAATTCTAGTATTATTCGTGGGATTGGTTCATCGTTGTTATTAGTTCTCTAGATTTCATGAATTTTTTATACTCTGAGCATTTGGTCTGATCTGATCTATGTCATTCTACGTTACATGTTCTCCAAACTAGTATATTCACACATTCTCCTGCTCGATGTCCTGTTTCAGTGCAGAGGTTTCGGTTCTGTCTTCTCCTGTGCGATCCTCCTTTCTATAACCAAAATGGTGACATCTGTAGCATGGCGGTAAGTGTTGAAGTTAAGCTGAGCAAATTGTTAAGTTGAAGCTATGATATTTATATACTCTGTATATTTATATGTTTTGAAGTTGGCAGTCAGAAGAAATAATTCAATTGAACTGTCGAACTCAACTTCATATTAATAAACTGATTCGGTTTTCCTAATGAAGAAATCACAACATCTCGACTATTAGGAGCAATTTCAATAGGTTATGGGCTCAGGCTCGCATACAATCGTATTGTGATTTTGTTAATTCCCAATCTGAAGTGTCTTTAAACAGCCATATGAGAATGGATTTATCGAAGCACATCAAACCATTGACCAGTGAGACAGACTGGCCTATGTGGAAAAGGAAAAGGAAAATCAGGGATCTACTAGATTATCATGAAGGAGCGTTAGATGCTATCGATGGAAAGCTAGTAAAGGCTCCTCCATTAGACGATGGTGCTACTGCAGCTCAAGTTGAAGAGTACAAAGAAAAATCCGATTTATATCGTGAGGCAAATAGTTATGCCAAGTTAATGATCACATCTTCAATCAGTGATTGAGTATACCAGTAGATCATGGATAAGGCATCAGCTTATGAAGCTTGGGAAGCATTGAAAGAGCAGTTTGAAGCAACATCAAAAGACCAGCTATTCAGAATCTGTACAAAATTTTTCGCTTTTATATAGACACCTGGAGACGATGTTTCTACACATATTGCAAAATTAAGGAGTTTATGGAACGAACTCAATAACAGGCTACAAATGTAGAATCTCTCAGCTCTACCAGATTTGATTTTGTTTTGCGAAGTACTTCATATTTTACCAAAAAGTAAGGAAACGTTTCAGTCTAGCTGGATGATGTTGGCAAAAGAAGACGATAAGACATTCGATGGATTGACAACACAGTTGTGCATGTATGAGAGGAACTTCACAACATGTACAGATAATGAGAAATTAGTTCGGGAGGCACTATTTGCGAGAGGATAAGTTCAGAGTTACAAGAGAAAACTCACCAAGAAGAGTGACATATGTAACTATTGCAAAGAGAAAGGACACTGGGTTAAACATTGCAAGAAGTGGATAGCAGACCTGAGACCGGCAAAGACTAAAGAGTCAAAAGGTCTATCTAGCGCAGCTGAAGTCACCATCGTAGCACTCATGTCGATAGGCAACAGATTCAACTCAGTTGAAACAACGGATTGGTGGATAGACAATGGAGCAACAAAGCATGTAACAAATTGTTCAAATATATTCGTGAGCTTTGAACATTTTGATAGCTTTTGTACCATTGAAGTCGCTGGAAAAGAGAGTCTTGATGCGATTGGAAAAGGTACCGTCCATGTTATGTCACTAGTAGGTGACAAATGCTAAGATATGACATTGAATGATGTATGCTACGTTCCTAATATCTCCAATAATCTATTTTCTGTTTTGGCAGCTCATGACAGAAATACGAATAGCAAGTTCAGATCATCACCTACAGAGTGCTCTTTTGATATTGATGAAACAAAAGTTTTAGGCGCCAAGATGTTGTTACAAACGTTTCGGAAAGTTGTTGTCTGACCTTGGATTCGTGATTAGTGAAGCTGATCCATGTCTATATACCCGAGAAGGAAATACTAATAAGTTGATCATAGTTTTATACGTAGATGATGGTTTGAGAGTAGCAAACGATAAGAAGGATTTGAAAGATTTTCTTGAAGAGCTGGAATCTGAGTTCAAGATCACCAAGAAGTCGGCAATGTATTATTTAGGACTTCAAATTGATCAGAGAGAGGATGAAAGTATCAAAATCAGTCAGAATACACATGCCAGGAAGATACTTGAACGGTTGAACTTTTCCAGTTGCATCCCGATCTCCACGCCAATGCTGAAGAATCCAGAAATATCTAAATCAGGGAAAGCTAATGAAAAAGCTCATGACTTTCCATACAGACAAGCAGTTGGCGCTTCGATGTACCTTATGCTTGGAACCAGACCAGATCTAGCCTACAGTGTCGTTAGCTAACCCAACTGCAGAAGATATTGCAAGAGTTAAACGAGTGTTCAGATACATAGCTGACACTCTTCATTTGGGTATAGTCTACCGTCCCAATTTCAACAAAGGTTCTCCCGAATGCTACAGTGATGCAGATTTTGGTGGATGCACGACGACAGGACGGATTATCGTTTCTGATGGAATACAGTTCTGATAGATTACCAATTTGATGAAGAACTAGTACGATAGACTGATGTTGCGACAGAATACGTATTTGATAAACTACTGCCTCGATACAATATAGTTCTGATAAGATACAGATATGATGGAATAATGACTCTTATTATTACCATTTCGACATAAAACTGTTTGATGATTTACGTATTGAAATTTTATATTTCGATGAAGTACGGCCCGATGTTTCATAATTTGATATTTTACGGTTCTACAGAATACAGTGTCGATTCTATACTATTTCGACAGTTTACCAATTCGATGAAATAGTTTTCTATGGATTTGAATTCGATACTTCAAATTCTGACACATTAGGTGTTCCCAAAGAAAAATCCACTAGCTTGTCAGTGACAATCTGTATTGAAAAAAGTTTGGAGAAGAGAAATGAAGGTAGGTAAATAGAAAAAATATCAAATTTTCACTCATCTTTGGACGTTTCGGGACCGATTCTGCTTCCGTTCTCAACATAAGAGAAGATTATTTCAACCGGTAGGTCGTATATGTCTTGAAGCTTTTCAGTTTTCATTGACAATTGGTGACGTTGACAATCGAATGAGTTACAGGATGGTTTCATTAATCAATCTTGAATTTACCATTTTCATGTTCAGATTTTAGTAGTGAATACCATGTTCTGTCTATATCAACTGAACAAGAAGCAATGATATTGTCTCCGTTCAGAAGAATGCAAGCAGATTCCTTGATATTACTCTTCTGGTTGTTATCTCCTTTTCCAATGATTATAATATCATTTCACTCTGCCATATGTTGTCCGTCTTCAGTGATGATATGTTCAGCTAGTTTCGATTTATCGATGTGTCTTTCCTTTATATTGTTCTTATGTTTCTTCGTCCTTACTGAAAGAGGTCTCTTGGTTTCACCTATATGAAACTTTCCACAAACATAAGGTAAACTATCATTAAAATTTTTTGAGGATTGTTCTTCATTTTCGAATTTTTTGATTAATTTTATATCACAGGTTATTCATCACAAAACGGGATTCCCACTGGGAGGAGGTAGATCGAGTTGATCTATATTTGTTTGCGAGTTGTGGATTTCTTTTCTGGGTTTGCCTTTCGGCCACCCTCTTTTCGTCCTCTTTCTAGGTTTATCTTGGGAATTCGGGACGCTTTTGCTCGTTATTGAATCCAAATCCGAGCTATCGATTCTTCCCCGCTTTGGAAATTGTGACAAAAGTAGGTTATTAGATTCGTCTGATGGTAGATCTAGGTTTTGGCGTGGTTATAATTACTTTCTTTCTTGCATCGCTGTACGATATATTATCTCTAACTTTGATTTCCTGTATTGCGATCTCCTGCTTATACACCGGACAGTCTTTGGATCTGGCAGAGTGAGTGCCTTCGCAGTTCACACATTTTAGGGGTTGTGAACAAGGATATCCAGTGTGCAGAGGTTTTCCGCAAACGCAGACTTGATCTTTCGCGCACCTCACGGCTGTGTGACCGGAGAGTTGACACTTAAAACAACGTAACGGAGATGGGATGAAGGTGCGGACTTTCAATACAAAGAATGCAATTTCTACCTCTTTTGGCACTCTGGGTTTATTAAAAGTTAGAATGTGGTTAGGGGTGTCAACGAGAGTTCCCTCTTCTTTGCTTTTGATTTTTCTAACTTCCGTAATTACTTGGTCTCTCAACTCTTCAAGTATTTCTTGCTCTGAACAGTTGAGGAGGTCTCCACAGTTTACGACACCTTCAGAAAAATCGAGTTTCGCGTGGGGCACAACTTCAACTTCGTATTCTAGAAATTTCTCTAGTTTAGAAAGCTCTCTAGATTGTGCTGCAGATGCTGTTTCGATTAATAATCCTTCTCTGATTATTTTAAAACTCTGAACTTGTCTTACAAAAATGAATATATATATAAAGAAATACAAAGAGAATTCGCATTTTCTATTGATGAAAATAATAGTATGTCACGACGAACATTGAATTATATATATTGAACACACAACACGATGAGAATTTGGAAACAAAATCTTCTGAAGTAGAGAATTTGCATTCTTCTTCAAATAAAGATATGCACATAATATAATTCTTAATATTCAACAGGAAACAACTACTTTCCTGGCTGTTTTCCACGTCGATCATTGAATTATATCTGTTGAACATCCAAAAAGAAAGCATGAAAAGTAAAAATCCTCCGAAAGTGACAATTGATATGATTCCTCAAATCGGATATATTAATATGATGTATCATGATATTGAAATAAAACTCACCAAAACGTTCAGTATTGAAATGAAAATTTGTGGTTTCGGTCAGCAGACAAACATACGGCTGGCTTCTGTTTGTTAACTCCGCTTATTTGTTGTTTAGTTTTCTACCAATATGTGCTGCCTTTTGAAAATTATACACAAAATGACAAAGTATTATTCAACAAAGAAATTATTCAGTGACACAAAAATACTCGATCTGAGACCACTCTATATCCTCCACATAATGATACATACATACAAAAACAAAAATGGTATTTTGCAAACACTGGACCATACCTACCAAACCAGGCAAAAGACCCAATTTCATGTTGAAACAACTGCACCAAATAAAAAAATTGGTCGGCGAAATCATCCTTACCTTTGTCGTAAAATTGTCATATTCCCGAAAATCCGAGAAAAGAAATAATCATGACCAATTCTATCACTCTTATGAAAATACGAATGAAAAAATATATATACAGTCTACAAAAACAAGATATACATGTTTTTTTAAATTCAGAATAAATATAATATTTTATATAACTACTATACTAACTATAAGAAAATGTAGCATCAAAACGATTCGTTCAATTCCTTCACTCAAGATGAAATAATAGGTAATAATTTTTTTAGCATAATTATTATACTTACCATATAACTATTCAACTCCATGTACTCACCTGGATTCTCATGCACAACCTCAAGTTTCAATGGGATTCATGTTTTTCTACTTTGTTTATATTTCTGTTGACCTCACATTCCAATATAAAAATCATGATGAATAGGTGAATATTGTAAACTTCTTATGTTCTTTGAATTTCGTCGTTCTAATGTCACCTTCATTTGAAACGTAAATTATATTTTTAATGTGACTTCTATCGCTATGTTGTATATTTGGTAAATAAACATTATCATTATTATTATTACTATTATCATTATTATTATTATTATCCTCTGCACTTCCTTCCACCGTATCGATGAGGGCCGAAAGCCCGAAACACGTGTATACGGTTATCTCTTTGTGAGGGCTATGTCCAATAATGTCTTCCTTGGCACTTCACACTTCCCTCAATATAGCTTCCACCTTATTGATAATTTTAATTATTATTAATTTCCTCAGACTTCGACGTCTAGGTCATTCGCCATTTCAGGTAAGTCTTTTTATTTTATATTTGTTTCAACCGAATGACGTATAGGACAAATTTTAGAACAAACAAATAAGCCGATTTCTCTGAGAAGATCTATTGATCTTTGGGGGTATTTTTTCAGGTATTGTTAGAGCGTCTCTGGAAGTGAGCAGAGGACTCTAGATTGAGTATAATCAGGGCATTCTAGAAGTAGGTGTTCCACCATGATTTGAACATCACAGTTCTGGCAGATTGGAAGTCTAGCGCCGCACAATAGATAGCTAGGTGTGAGATGGGTATGACCAATTCTCAGTCGAAATAAAAAATCATGAGGTCATCGACATGAAGACTTTTCCCGACACTTTCATCCAAAGATTCGAGTAGACAATTGATCGCTATCAAAAATGTGACATTTAGAGTGGAACCCTGTGGGATTCCGTTTTCTAGTGTTTTCCTATCAGATGAAGTATTTTCTATTCTGACGTTGAAATGTCTAGTATGGAGGAAGCTGGTAATGAATTTAGGAAGGCGTCCTATTAATTCCATTTCTTGTAATGTTTTCAGGATGTTATATCGCCAGGTGAGGTCATAGGCATATTCTCAATATCAAGACAAACAGCTAGTAAATGATTTCGACGCGCGAAACGGTCTCTCATTGCAGAGTCTATCAAAACGAGTTGATCGGTAGTGGATCTTCGTTTTCTAAATCCCATTTGATGGCACGAAAGATAGTTGTTGGTTTCCAGAAACCATATCAATCGATAATTTACGATTTCCTCAAGAAGGTCACTCAGACAGCTTGTCAGCGATATAGGACGATAATTGGATGGATTTTTCGAATCTTTTCTGGGCTCAGGAATGGAAATTATCAGGATTTTATCTGGGCCGGGTGTTGAGTTACTCGTTTCCTTCAGAGCTTGTTGAAATTCGGAGAATGTAATATCTAAGTTATATGGACTTTCTACATGATAAGCGATGTTGTTCACATTCCGGATTTCATTACCGTTGATTATTAGAGCTGGTGATATCTACGAACCTCACTCCCCTGTTATATTCCTAATTTTCTGCCATACTTCTGTTAGTGGTGTCTCACTATTCAGTGTAGAGACATAGTTTTCCCAATATTGTTTTTTGAAATCTAATATCATTTTACGGGCTCTTGATCTCAGAAGTTTGAAATTAATCAGATTATCAGTACTAGGGGAACATTTGAATTGTCTCGATGCTCGATTTTTATCTCTGACGGCTCTATAAGTTTGTTTATTCCACCACGGTACTCTTGGTTTTCTCGGTACTCCATTTTACTTTTGTATGCTTTCATTGGCTGCAGAGATAATCAATTGCGTTATTGTTTCGACTGATTCATTTTTGAAATTTATCCCAATTTGCTCTTTTGATCTGCCACCTTCTTGGGATCGAGTGTGATATATTTCTCATACTAGATTGTATGTTAATAGCAGCATGATCTGTAAAGAAGTAGTCAGATAAAATTCCCCAGTTGAAGTTATGGGTCACTCCTAGGGAGCATAAAGATGGATCTAAATGGCTGAAATTATTGGATCTAGAATTTGGGAATGTTCCCTCTCCGGTATTGGGGAGAACAAGGTCGTATTCATTTATGAGTTCTTCAATAATTTTTCCTCTTGCATCCAAACGCTGTGTCCCATAGTGGATTATGTGAGTTGAAGTCCCCCATGATAATGATGGGTTGGGGTAATTATTGATCAACGATAGACTTCAAATCGTTGAAAGTTCAGTTAAACTCCGGTAAATAGATGTTACATATTGTGATTTGGTGTTGTTGGTACGCTTCCTTTAATGAAAGTGGCAACTTCACCACGAGCTCTCATTTATGGTACCGAATCATTCCTATATATATCTCTTCTGGTTTGAAATGCGTTCATTGAAGGCATATACATATTGGATCCATTTTCGTTACAAATAATATTCACTGGAAGAAGTTGTTTGTACAACTATTACAATTTCATTGGAGAATATTATTGAACATTATTGTGTATGAAATGAATAGGAATATGATTATGTATATGAGACGATAACGTACAAAAATGTATGAAAACGAATGAGTAAATTGCCATATAAATATATTATAAATAACTAGAATATCACAGAGGGATGTATCACAGATAGTGTTGGTATCACGTTATTTCAGCCGGGGGTTTTCTCAGTTTCCCCTTTGGCCATCCCTCCTTTTCTCTTTGTTGAGAACACAAGGATGTGTTCGATTCAGTATCAGATGATAATACTGGACTTGGTGTTCGATCTACGTTTTTTCATTTTCTTTGGATGTTCAGTGGTTCAGTTGTCTTGGGACGTTGAGTTGAGGGTCCATTGGAAGTAATCGTTGCCATTTCCTTCGCTACTGTATCTTTTATCATAAAGCACAAAGTTGGTAGTTCTTCAACTAGGTCGGTGACGTTCAATTGATTGGAATTGTTGGTGGTAGCACGAGCATAAGAGGTTCCTGGTGTTGATGTTGCGATTGTGATTTTTTTTTGGTTCTCCATACGTGAGATTCTCTCTGACTTCTACTTCTTGAAAACAGGGCAGTCTCTACTGCGAGGGTTGTGATTCCCTTTACAGTTGATGCCTCCAATGGATTTTTCACGGCGATCCTTCATGCAAGACTTTACCACATACCCAAACTTGATTATTTTCGCATTTCAGGAATGTGTGTTCAAATTGTTGACATTTGAAACATCTCAGTGGTGCTGGTATATTGTATCGACGAACTGGGAGAGAATGAAACGCTACTTTGATTCGTTTCGATATGATAGGGGTATATAAGGTGAGGATGTGGTTTGAAGTCTCGTGAATTTCTCTATTCTTACGTTAGGTAATTCGTCTGACATTGATATCACCTTGTGGGCTCAATTCCTGACAAATTTCCTCTACCATACAATTCAATAAATCTTGACAAAATATAACTCCCTTGCTGTTCTTCAGGCTTTCATGTATTTATACGTCAACAGGCATGTCGCATAATCGCTTGATATCCATCAATCGTCTAGACTGAGTTGCTGATTTCGTTTCAATAATTAGCCATCTTTACATTTTCTTAAACTCGATATTCCTTCAATTAAACCATATATCCCTTTCGATATCAAGAATGGGCTTACTTTCGAGAAATCTCCTTCCTTCCTTTTAACGATCAAGAATCGAGGTGCTGGTACCGCCGTCTCTCGATTCGTCTTTGGGTCAGTAGTTTTTTCTAGCGGTCTACCATCCACATCCTTGTTTATAGAGTTAGGCGTCCCTGTTTGGTTATTAGATGATTAGTCATTTGATTTCCACGAGTAGGAAAGAAATAGTTTTCACTGCAACAGTGCTCCCTCATTGCAGTGAGGCTGTATGAAACCGGAGGGCGCCAGGTATCCGGAGTTCACCGTTCGCAACCAGCTACGTGTGTCCATTCACCCATCAGCACGCTACGTATTTGATCGTAGAAGAGGACCCCAAAACAAGTTGCAATGAGGTAAGTGTCCAGCTAGGGTGCCTCGGGGTTACCATTCCCGTACCCGCTAGATGCGAGTCCCTGAGTTGGTAGTGGAGGATTGGACAGGTAAGTAGGGGTGGAGGGTGCAAAGAAAAGGACTGGTGAAGGATTCCAGGTAAGACAGGACGAGTTCCAGTAAAGCAGCCGGGATTTGCGTACTCTACAGTGCTGGTTTGCACGTTGTCTGGCGCAATCTTTGAAACCAGACTTCGCGCCAACTAGGACCGTATAATCATTACTCGCCCATGTACCTTGACTTCGTGACAGGAAAATACCTGTCTCGAACCCAAGATACCCTCTGCGGAGTATTATCATTATTATTATTATTATTATTATTATTATTATTGTTTTCATTACTATTTTAATTATCTGGAACCCTGACGATGGAGGGGTCGAATTCAATATAACAACAAATACCTCAAAAGTTGTTTCCCTCGATATGTTATAATTGTAATTTTGCATCAAATTTTCATAGTGCCATCATAGTTTGAGGAATACTGAGTGCTGCACATTCTCATATTGTCACCCTATATATATATATATATGAAACTGTCGATTTCCTTCGGGTATGCAGTCAAAGAAAAACAAAGTGTACTCTTGTTTCTGTTCAAGCTTTCGAGTCTTTATTGGCTCTTCATCAGGAACTCTATAAAACAATTAAAATTGATATGGAACTTTAATCCTTGTTATCGATTATAAAACACTTACGGAAAATGAGGTTTTGTTGAAGCTGGCTTCCATTAAGTGGGGAATAATACATGTGTAAAAGAACATTCACAACATGAAAACATCAATATTTTTGAAAGTTGATAAAAATTATTACATTATATTTGATTTTAGTCGAGAAAACTTGCAAAGCATTTTTGCTGCGGTAAATATTACAACATGGCTGACAAACAGAAGCAGAACAGTAACATGGACACCTGTCTGAATGAATTATGTAATGATCAAAATTTCATCTGTCATGAGTCAATTGTCAAAATTCAAACATCCGGAAATGACGGTAATTCATTAAAGTGAATAAAAATAGAAGAAAAAGATGGACATTCCAATGATGGTATTGCCAACTGTTCGTTTTTACCGGGAAATTTAAAATTCATCAATGATTGTTATGTTATTGCGGTTAGCTGGTAAACTTAAAAGGTGCGAGTAAATTATGCTTAAATTGTCTATGTCAGTTCTAGTATTAATAGTGTTCGTTGATTTGAAAATATGTGTCATTTCTAAAAAGGTTCTTTTTTTCAAGTTTGATTCATGTTCTAATATTGTCACATTATCATAATCTGGTCTGTGATCATAGGTATTCACATGATGTGCTAAGGAAGAAGTTAATTTGGATAATCTAATGTCACTTTTGTGGGATATGATGCGGTCTTTGATTTTTCTTTTTGTTTGGCCTATATATTTCTTGTTACATTGTGAACATGGAATGCAATATACAACATTAGACTGTTCCATTAATTCATCTTTATCTTTTAATTTTGAAAATATGTTATTAAGAGTGATTTGATTTTTGAAGGCAATTTGAAGGTTTGGAATTTTTGATAATATATTTTTGAATTTGTTACTAAGAGAGTTAATATATGGGAGTGAAACATAAATTTTTAGATTGTTGTTGTGAGGAAGGGCGATGTCACCTACATTGTTATCAATGATGTTTGTTCTCTGAAAAAGTAATTTATGAATTAGGTTTCTTGGGTAACCACTATTGATGAATAATTGGGAAAGTTTTTTTAAGTTGTCATTCCGCAGAGTATTGTGACTGGTCTTTTCTACTCTGTTCTTCATTCCTAAAACCAAGTTGATTTTTTGTTTTTTTTGATGGTAGGATTCATAATGGAGGAATCTTCCAGAGGCACCTGGTTTCGTATACCAACTGGTAATCAGTTTATTGTCCTGCCTTCTTATGACCTTTGAGTCTAAAAAGGGGACACTGGAACATACGTCTTCTTTTTCAACAGTAAATTGTAGGAAATCATTGTAGGAGTTAAAGACAAGTAACAATTGTTCAACACTATTGTGTGGGACACTGAGAATTATGTCGTCTACATATTTTTTAAGAAAAGGAATATTGAACGGTAATTTGTTTAGAGAATCAATGATTAAATCATCCATTACATATTGAGCAATGATAGGAGACACAGGACTTCCCATTGGCATTCCAGCAATTTGTTTGTACACTTCATCACTAAAACTGAAAACTGTTGTGTCATATAGAAATTCTATTAAGTTTAGGAAGAGTTGTTTAGAGATCTTACAATGCAGTTTTATCTCATTCCAATGTCTTTCAATGCTTTTTTTGGCAAGTTCAACTGTGACATTATTAAAAAGTGCAACAACATCCAGGCTCACTAGGACATAGTTAGGTGGAAGTTGAAATTCATTTATAAATGAGCAAAAGTCAAAAGAATCTTTAATGAAGTAATCATTGTCAGTATTATATGAAATTGTGAGAATATTAGTGACTAGTTGAGCAACTCCTCTATTGGGACTATTGATACCAGAAATTATTGGTCTGAGGGATAAAGTGGGTTTGTGTATTTTGGGCAAGCCATAAAATTTGTTAATTGTTCCATTGTAGATTCTGAATTTTGTACCTTCTTGTTTTGTGATCATGGTTTTCTTTTCCAACTCAGAAATCAATTTATTAGCCTTTTGCTGGATATTGTTTGAAGGATCTGTTAGTAAAGGTAAGTAATATGTTTCATTATGTAAAAGATCTATTGCTAAGTCTACATATTGTTGATGAGTGATGATAGTTGTCACTTTCATTTTGTCTGATTGTATTATTTTCAAGTGAGGATTGTCCTTAATGAATTTTTTGGTTTTATTAAAAATATTATGAAGTTGATTGTTTGTGGTGCTATTTGAATGAATATAATTTGTTACAATGTTTGTGGATTTAGCCAAAAAGATATTTTTATCCTCTGTGGTAGGAATGAATTGTGAGATGTAATCAATATCTGACAAAAAACGAGGTAAATTGATTTCTCTGGAATTTGGTTCGATACTGAATTTAGGCCCTAATGCTAAAAAATTGGATATATCATCAGGAATGTCTGTGTCAGTTAAATTTTTGATCCATGTAGATGGCGTTTTGATTTTGTGAAAAAAATGTTGTATCAATCTGTTCAATTTTGAAGTATTAGTATTCTTAATTTGGTGAAATCGTCGATTGTAGGCAATTGATTGTTTTCTAAAAAAGTTGGTAGAAATATCATATGGTAATAAGTTAACAATTTTAGCTTTAGAAGAAGTCAATGTTCTCTCCAAACTACGAATACTATCATGTGTAATTTTAATTTCTAGGTTTAGAAGTTTAATCCTTAACCTTTCGTTGAAGTTTACAGCTGTGTGCAAAGTCCTTCCTACAGCTGAGCTTGTGAGTTCTGTAATGTTCTTAATGCCATGTGTGATATGATCAGGAAAAATGTTGTGTTGTCTGCATTTTATGAGAAAGGTGCATCTGTTACGGTTGGAAGCAAGCTTGATGTTCGTGTTAGCATATGTCTTGAGTTGGATCATGGTTGCGTATCCATATCGATTGTTAATGTCTTGATAAAAACCCATATCTATAAGTAGAGGAGAGGATTAGACGACTGTCTAAGTTAAGGATGAAACTGTCGATTTCCTTCGGGTATGCAGTCAAAGAAAAACAAAGTGTACTCTTGTTTCTGTTCAAGCTTTCGAGTCTTTATTGGCTCTTCATCAGGAACTCTATAAAACAATTAAAATTGATATGGAACTTTAATCCTTGTTATCGATTATAAAACACTTACGGAAAATAGATCTTTTACATAATGAAACATATTACTTACCTTTACTAACAGATCCTTCAAACAATATCCAGCAAAAGGCTAATAAATTGATTTCTGAGTTGGAAAAGAAAACCATGATCACAAAACAAGAAGGTACAAAATTCAGAATCTACAATGGAACAATTAACAAATTTTATGGCTTGCCCAAAATACACAAACCCACTTTATCCCTCAGACCAATAATTTCTGGTATCAATAGTCCCAATAGAGGAGTTGCTCAACTAGTCACTAATATTCTCACAATTTCATATAATACTGACAATGATTACTTCATTAAAGATTCTTTTGACTTTTGCTCATTTATAAATGAATTTCAACTTCCACCTAACTATGTCCTAGTGAGCCTGGATGTTGTTGCACTTTTTAATAATGTCACAGTTGAACTTGCCAAAAAAAGCATTGAAAGACATTGGAATGAGATAAAACTGCATTGTAAGATCTCTAAACAACTCTTCCTAAACTTAATAGAATTTCTATATGACACAACAGTTTTCAGTTTTAGTGATGAAGTGTACAAACAAATTGCTGGAATGCCAATGGGAAGTCCTGTGTCTCCTATCATTGCTCAATATGTAATGGATGATTTAATCATTGATTCTCTAAACAAATTACCGTTCAATATTCCTTTTCTTAAAAAATATGTAGACGACATAATTCTCAGTGTCCCACACAATAGTGTTGAACAATTGTTACTTGTCTTTAACTCCTACAATGATTTCCTACAATTTACTGTTGAAAAAGAAGACGTATGTTCCAGTGTCCCCTTTTTAGACTCAAAGGTCATAAGAAGGCAGGACAATAAACTGATTACCAGTTGGTATACGAAACCAGGTGCCTCTGGAAGATTCCTCCATTATGAATCCTACCATCAAAAAAAACAAAAAATCAACTTGGTTTTAGGAATGAAGAACAGAGTAGAAAAGACCAGTCACAATACTCTGCGGAATGACAACTTAAAAAAACTTTCCCAATTATTCATCAATAGTGGTTACCCAAGAAACCTAATTCATAAATTACTTTTTCAGAGAACAAACATCATTGATAACAATGTAGGTGACATCGCCCTTCCTCACAACAACAATCTAAAAATTTATGTTTCACTCCCATATATTAACTCTCTTAGTAACAAATTCAAAAATATATTATCAAAAATTCCAAACCTTCAAATTGCCTTCAAAAATCAAATCACTCTTAATAACATATTTTCAAAATTAAAAGATAAAGATGAATTAATGGAACAGTCTAATGTTGTATATTGCATTCCATGTTCACAATGTAACAAGAAATATATAGGCCAAACAAAAAGAAAAATCAAAGACCGCATCATATCCCACAAAAGTGACATTAGATTATCCAAATTAACTTCTTCCTTAGCACATCATGTGAATACCTATGATCACAGACCAGATTATGATAATGTGACAATATTAGAACATGAATCAAACTTGAAAAAAAGAACCTTTTTAGAAATGACACATATTTTCAAATCAACGAACACTATTAATACTAGAACTGACATAGACAATTTAAGCATAATTTACTCGCACCTTTTAAGTTTACCAGCTAACCGCAATAACATAACAATCATTGATGAATTTTAAATTTCCCGGTAAAAACGAACAGTTGGCAATACCATCATTGGAATGTCCATCTTTTTCTTCTATTTTTATTCACTTTAATGAATTACCGTCATTTCCGGATGTTTGAATTTTGACAATTGACTCATGACAGATGAAATTTTGATCATTACATAATTCATTCAGACAGGTGTCCATGTTACTGTTCTGCTTCTGTTTGTCAGCCATGTTGTAATATTTACCGCAGCAAAAATGCTTTGCAAGTTTTCTCGACTAAAATCAAATATAATGTAATAATTTTTATCAACTTTCAAAAATATTGATGTTTTCATGTTGTGAATGTTCTTTTACACATGTATTATTCCCCACTTAATGGAAGCCAGCTTCAACAAAACCTCATTTTCCGTAAGTGTTTTATAATCGATAACAAGGATTAAAGTTCCATATCAATTTTAATTGTTTTATAGAGTTCCTGATGAAGAGCCAATAAAGACTCGAAAGCTTGAACAGAAACAAGAGTACACTTTGTTTTTCTTTGACTGCATACCCGAAGGAAATCGACAGTTTCATCCTTAACTTAGACAGTCGTCTAATCCTCTCCTCTATATATATATATATATATATTCCTTTTATCGCTTGGAGCGCACGAAAGGAAATCCCTATAATGTTCAAAGAAGAATCACCTATTGCCTTATGGCGAATAAGTCATGGGACAACCTGTAGATTCATAATACTCAGATCATAATGTGAAATAATTAATACACTGGTATGTGTAGTTACATCATGAAGCGTGTTCCTCTCTGATTGCTTGTTAACAGAAATTAAAAAAAACAAAGCTACTGGCATATAAATGCCCACATTATTATACCAATCACGAATATAATATAAATGGACTGAATACTTGTATCGAACAATTATTTTTTTCATCATACAGAGATTCTCAATTTATTATTATTATGGATAAATATATCGATAGAAGTGTGATTGTACCAACTTGACCTGTACTAATGACTGTGAATATTCGTTCTTGGAATACTGAGTAACCTCATTCATATTCTGGTCCATTGATTTATTTACTCACAATTCACTTGGTACTCTTATCTGTTCGTTTACCATATTATTTGTGTAATAATAATTGGACGGCGTTTAGTTAATGCATGAATTGATCCGCCTTTACCATTCAAGTACAGTGTGCTGTATGTGTTGGACGTGTTTCTGCGCCAATTGTTCTAGTGTATTACGTACATAATCAGAAGATAAACTCACAAATCGCGCTGATAAGAATGAATTTCGAAACCAAGCTTCACGTTCCTTTTATCGACGTGACGATTGATGAAAATAACATCCAGGAAGGAGCATTGGAAGTACTGAAAATCATCAGACCAAGGTGGAAACAAGACACCATTAGATTCAAGGTAGATATCACTTCATTATCGGCTGCTTATTATTTGGAGAGATTCGAGAATTCCTGAATTTTATGACATTGCTGACTATTTCGGTACCATGCCACAGTTCGACTGATTATGAAGATTCAAGTAGGTAGTTACATATCCCTATTGATCAGTAGTGTCCGTCTATTGAAGATATTTCGTAATCATAACGGGATAACTCGTGACTGAAAAGACAGTATGTTAGTTAATTGAGTCACGATCTGAAGTTGGCAGTCATGTCAATCATGACTTAACTACTTTAATCAATTTCTTTTCTTTCACCAACAGTTTGATAATTTTTGGAAGAACATAATAGAGTGGTCATTTAGATATTCGTAGGATGATATTGTTGATATACCTTCTGTTAACTGACAATTCCGAATTCATGGCATATCTTCACAAAAAGCATAATAAACACAGAAATCGCTTCTCTGGAATAACAAGAGGTGTGATAACAAAATAAAATGAACAGAAATTCAGTATACAAAGAAGTGCACAAAAATCAACAACTTCTGAATCATCCGATTGAAATTTTGAAATTTGGTTGGTAGCAAGTATACCAAACTCCTCATTGATTGAAAACATAATCTTTGTTCTATCACATTCAGTTCAACCGGAAACAACCCAAACTTTTGATATTTAAATAGGACACCCTGTATATTTGTCCTTATTTGGATTCCAGAGATCATTTTACACACACTAGAAACTTGTTTCGATCGAAATGTCGGAATATATGAAGCGTCCTATTGAAAAATTGAAAGTTGGGTTGCTTCCGGTTGAACCGTGAGTGATCTAATAAATATATTTTGTCAATAAAGAACAATGTGGTGTACTTGGTACACACCTCTCAGAATGCGAACTCGAATCATTCAGGAGTTACAGCACTGGTCGTTTTTTGTGAACATTTTTGTATCTATGAAAGGGTATACTGGTAATTCAGTCACTAGGACTTCATCGCTTAGTCTTCGAAAATATTTATTAATGTTTTCAAGGCTAGAAAACAATATTTGATATAAAAACGACTCTCATGCAATGTGAATTGAAATATCAGGGGACCAAAATTGATTATTAAAATTATAGATATAATGTATATATACAGGGTAGTATTTGAGGGGGTGATTCTCTGACTCATTTTGCAAAAAAAAACTCCATATGAACGTATGTCCTGAAAGCCTTAACTTTCGAGATACAGGGTGATGAAGTTTTGAGAAATATTCAGTTTTCTTATGATAACTGAGACAATATTGTATAAATCCGTATGAAATTTGGTTCACGTCTTCCATGCATCAAGGTGCATTTTCTGATGTACGAAAATTTTCATTTTCTCTACCAGTGGCACCGTTACGGGAAAATTATTGTTTATACTTTACTTCAAAGTGAGCAGCGACGAGAAATTTTCAAATATCATACAATGCTTTAAATGGCCATTCAATTAGGTACAGAAAAGGTCCTTCTGTTGATACTCGATAGAACGCTTCGTTTTCGAGAAAAAACGGAAACACGAGACCAGACTCCAAAATTTGATGTTTGAATTTGTATACCGATTCAGTCACATAGCAGGCTGAATTTTGCCATCACAAAGCTATACAGGGTGGACAAAAAAATAATCTATGCATATTTTCAACATTGACACCCTGTATCTCAAAAGTTAGAACGTTTACGACATTTGTTCATATGTAGTTTCATTCTTGAAATGGGTCAAACAATCGGACCCTTGAATATACAGTGTGACCCATTTAAGATGGAAGCACCCTTATAAAACTTACATTTTTCAACCGATTGGAATGATTTTTTTTTGTTAGGTAGATATTCAAAAAGTCTATTAGGACACCAAATATCATGAATAAATCTCCATTTCCAGGGCCAACTAATCTGATTTTTCAAGGTCAAAAATCTAAAAAAATTACTAGCGATTTTTTTAGAAAAAATCTGACTACACCACTGGATTTGTGACATTTTCAAATGGGTAACATGTGAATTACGTTGAAATGCGTCAATCAATAAAGAAGTTATAAAGGAATGAAATTTGAAAAATATGCCGTTTAATCAACCCATCAATTCATGTTCAGGAATTTTATGAAAATTCTGTATACTCCACTGGATTCAGGATGTCTTGAAATATTACTGATCACAGTTTCATCGGAATCTGTTCAGTAATAAAAACAGTGCTCCTGTTGTACAGACACATTACAGAAACTGAGTCAGATTCTTATTGCAATATCACTCCATCAGGACTGATTACTGTTGGCATTTAAGGATATGGAGATTGAGCTACTGATAAAGCATTTTTTAATAAAGAAAATGTTATTGGGAAGTCTGAACCTAATGATTGAATCATGGTGGATAAGGGCATGCTGACAAGGGATGTGAAGAAAAATTCTTGAAATTGATAAGGCCATCATTTCGAAGAAACAAGAAACAATTAACTAAAGAGGATTTCCTTCTGGATAAATTGAATGATTCTAACTCAATGGTCTTATTTCAGTATCAATTTGGAACATATCATTGTTTGAAGATGAAATAATAAGAAAATAAATCAATAAAGAAGTCATCACAATTCATTCCATTTTATTATTGCAATAAAAGTGCAACATAATGGAAATATCTTTAAGATGAAAATGATTCATAAAATCATAGATAAACAATAAAATTAACTGGAATCTCTATGTAAGTTTTGGAGGAAGAAGAATTATACAAGAAAATTAGTTTCTTTCAAGATCATTAGGGACATTTTAGGGCTATTATTCCCAACTGAATTTATCCATAATAAGTGTGTCTGTCTTCCAACTTCACATTTTTTATACCATCTCCTATCAAAATGGCATTGTTCCACATAAAATGTTCTGAACCTTTACCTGAAATTTTGAGAAAATAATTCAAGCTGAATGTTATACACATTATTTAACAAACCTCCATGTAAGGACCTCAGTAAGGACACTTATTTCAATTATTTCCATGGTCTTCCTTCCTAAAAAATAATTTCATATGGAGAAAATTCTATCCATGGAATATGAAGTAGCAAGTATAGCCCAAAATTAATGTAAGTATACAGTTTTCATGATATGGTATGTTAAAATTTTATAAACTCACCAGTGTTCCTGAGTACCATGCAATAGCTAATTGTTTACATTGAGTTCATTGGCTTCCAAACAAAAAACAAAATAGACTGATATACCCCCTGTAAAATTGACTTGAATTATATAAAAGGAGAATGATTTTAGATGGTCACTTTCCTTCTTTTAAAAACCGGGTAGCAGAACTATTGAAATGGTTTTGCAGTATAATAGATCATTGATTGATCTACTCTCTTTTTATATTTTCACCACTTCTGTGTGTTATATATGCAGCTTCACATATTACAAGTCTCCATTCCTGAAATTTCATGTATCTTTTACCTGTGTGTGTAATAGATCAAAAGTGCACCTTCCTACCTGTCAATATAAGTCCCTATAAAATGTGTTTACAAAACCATGACATTCCTGCTTCACAGGGACATTCACATTGCCACAGCTCATCATTTTCCTTTGGAATTATCTGAATCTCATGTGGATGCTGCCCAAGAGCAGATGATTGTAAACACAGGCATTTTATAACATTTGTTTGTTCAATATCCACTCTTGACTCCACACATAATAATATTATGATGTGACCAGCGTTGAATAATACTAGACCATATTATTATACAACCTCTCACCCTCTTTCAAAGATATCTTCAGTCTTCTTGTCACCATGTTTTCAACTAAAGTCTAAAATTCGCGATTCTTTCGAATTCAAATTCAAACATTTTTTCAATCCATTTGACAGTGACACAAACGAAATTAACAATCACGTGGCGGGGAAACAGTGACGTCACGCCCCTCCGCGCACCCCCGCACCCTAATGCTATACTCTGAGATAACCTTATAGAAGTTAATAGACCTTGTCACAAATACTCCTATGTTTCCGATTCAATATCTCACACGGAGTGTTTTTCATCAACGTTACAATTTTTTAATGATTGCATTTTTCAAGTCACTGTGTACAATAATGCTTATGAGCATTTGAATGATACCAGGCATGATGGTAGTCAAGATTAGATCATTTGGCTACGAAGTGAGATGAATAATGAATAAAATCACTGGAGATTTAGATTTTTCATGAATTTTCTTCCACTTGCTCCACTAATTTGCAATGTTCTATTACTCGTCGCAATACTTTGAGATTTGCAAAATAATTACACGATACTAGCTGTCAAATTTGTTTGAGAAAAGCGAAGCGTAATTCAACGCAAATTCACATAATTTCCGAATACTATACGACTCATCAGAATTAAACAGTAAGCAGTAACTGAAGAATTTGTAAGTTTTTGCGATTGAACACTTTACAACCAATAAACTTTATCAGCGTCATTCCAGGTACCTATCATTAGAAGAATTATTGTACACGCTGACTCAAAAAATGCCATAATTCATAAAATGTAAAGTTAAAAAAAAAACACTCCTCATGAGATATTGAATTGAAAATTGATATAGGAGTTTTTAGAACAAATTTTAGAACAACATTTTTAGTCTGAATCGATTGCCCCTATTAAAATTATGGTGAGAAAATGCCTAATTCGTTTTCTTTGATTTTGCTAGAGTTTTTGTGATCGTAGTAGGCTAAGAAATTGTGATCGATGATTTTTTTCTGCTCGACAGAGTAGACAATTTTCAGTAGTATATCATGAGAAGAAGATATCCAAATCGCCTTAGGAATAAGGTAGTACAGGGGTGGGGTGGTTCAAATTTTAACAAATTGTTTATAGCCTATTCTGGTAGTTAGTCACAAATATTGAAGTATTACAACTTCTTCTCTGGATATTCTTGATTTTGTTTCGTCCGACACATGGTTTTCTTCCAAAAAAAAAATCGATTTACGTAAGGGTGAAATCGCTAAGAATTCTTATGGGGTAAATAGATATTGTATGATAATCTCCTCTTCTTCCTAACTATTGAGATAGGAAGATGTTGCTGGCCATTGCTGAGGTCCTTCGCGACCTATCCAACGATCAGGATAAACTATATTCAAAGATTCCGAACAATAACATCCGAATGAGCAGCTGATTCATCGATCGTGCATGTATCTTTTACGATTCCTCAACGCAATTGAAACATTCTCAAGCAACACAGATAGTTTTTCCCCGAGAAAATGCAAATATGACCGTCCATACAAAAGTCCCCCCATCAGACTTGTTGCGATTTGACCCTGAATTGAAAGATTTTCATTTCAAGCAAAAAGCAAGCGTCTAACGGAATTTAATCAGATCAAATTTGCTCATGAAATAATGAGAATTTCAAATAGTTATTTTTGTATCTAGAGCGCGAAATGCTACTTTGGTGATCGAGATCTGATTTTTGTAACGAGGCGTAGCCGAGTTGAAAAAATAGTCGAGATGACCAAAGTATTTCGCGCTCGAGTTGCAAACAAAATTTTTTCTACAAACGTCAAAAAATATAGTTCTAAAGTAAAAATATGCTTAACTTGATATAAACAATAATATTGAACTGGCTTGATAGGTTTCCCCCTATCCTCCCTAGGTACGCAAGATGTTCCACAAACATAATAGGAATTTCCTTTCGTGCGCTTCAAGAGAAAATGCAAAGTTATTGTTGAACATTCAGAAATAAATGATATTGTGGATGTCTGCTCGATTGAGGACCATAAAGTTGAAATATAAATATCTCATTTATTTAACATAACAATGCGCGAAGTAGGTACTTCGCGCACTGTTTTACTTCGCGCATTGTTTTGTGCAAGGAATCATTGTAACGTAGGAAACTGAAAAAAAGTGTCACTTCGCAATTTGTTATCAATGCGCGAACCTTGTCATTTTTTGACGTTTGTAGAAAAAATAATTTTTTGTGAGAAAGCAGTAGCGTACCATTTTTTTCTCCTAGAATATTGAATGAAAAAGTTACTGGTGGGAATAATGGAATTGTTTGTGCATCAAAAAGTGCAACTTCAGGGATACTACTACAAGACAATAATGACATCATATTATAGTTGAGCAGACGAACAAAAAACCGGATCCATTACAATCATGTGGAATTTGTTGATTTGTAAAATGTAAAGAATGTGAAGCAAACATCATTTGAGCGGCAAGTACTAATGATGTCGTAGGTTAAGTTAGTCTCCTTCTCCTTCAATCATCACTTCATGACTGAATATTCATGAAAGAAAGATGGGAAAGGTGCCATAGTCACAATGTGAATTTGCCATATTCAGTCGTGAACAAGAAAACTGAGCAGAAGAGATATATTTATTCTGATAAGATTTTGAAATTTGTCAAAAACTCATTCAATTTGCAGTGAAAGATGAATTTGATGAGAGAAAATTTGGGATATATGTGAATCACTAGGGAAATTTTTTTATTCGGAATATTTTTGAAGAGGTGGATTCATTGTGATTTCCAATTTGTGTTGGGTCATTGTCTACTGATAACAGGTATGCATAAATTTCACTGAAGTGACCTTCATCAGTTTTTTCTATCGATGCACTTGGGTTATTGAGGAATGAAAGCCATTTCTAGCAGAATCCTTTCAGTGAAACTACTTTCTTTCGCTAAAATTCACACAGATTCATAGCACATTTTGTAATCGAAATCATTGACATGACCAGCCAACGCACATATCTCGGGATGAAGCCTACTGTCACTTTTGTGGAAAGTTATTTCATTTGAAATAGACCTTCTGATTGGACAATATATTTTTTCTACAAACGTCAAAAAATGACAAGGTTCGCGCATTGATAACTAACTGCGAAGTGACACTTTTTTTCGGTTTCCTACGTTACCATGATACCTTGCACATAACAATACGCGAAGTAAAACAGTGCGCGAAGTACCTACTTCGCGCATTGTAATGTAGAATTAATGAGATATTTATATTTCAACTTTATGGTCCTCAATCGAGCAAACATCCATGAAATCATTTATTTCTGAATGTTCAACAATAACTTCGTTTTGTCTCTCGAAGCGCACGAAAGGAAATTCCTATTATGTTCGTGGGAGGCCTTTAAAGCCAGTTCAACACTATTTTTTATATCAAGCTGAGTATATTTTTACTTTAGAACTATATTTTTTGACGTTTGTAGAAAAAATGTTGTTTGCAACTCGAGCGCGAAATACTTTGGTCATCTCGACTATTTTTTTAACTCGGCTACGCCTCGTTGAAAAAATCAGATCTCGATCCCCAAAGTAGCATTTCGCGCTCTAGATACAAAAATTACTATTTTGTCACAATCCTGACAAGTTGAACAGTAAACAACATGCGATTGAGATGTCAGTGGGTCTTTATCTTTTTTTTTATTATTAGCACGGCAAAATCGTGAAGCATTCAATTGGTGGAACAGTTTTATAAACAATTTTTTGTGATATTTGAGATAGACGAATATACTTGACAATTTATGGGATAGTTCCTTGAAGTTGAGTAAGGTGGTGAAAAAATTATTATTAATGTTGGTGGCTGGATGAGTATCAGGTATATTGATACCATTATCAGTTGAGTTACTTGGAATGAATGGTGTGTTGAATAAGATATTCCTTCACTAATTTGGGAGGATAAAAATTTTCAATAAAAAGATTTAAAAGTATTTTAACATTTTTTTCATGATAGGAGTTGTCATAGATTGGTATTGGTATTGATAGGTTGGAAAGTGACAGATGCGCTGCGACCTAATTAGATCTATTGTGCCCCATCTGCTTCTGCTATATCAAGGATTTCTTGTTTATAGCAGCCCTTCGAGATTCAATTCCTTCAGGAATTTGAGGATTTTGAGGGGGTCCAGCTGTGGTATTTCTTCCACAGTCAGCTGGTATGTTCCCAGTATGTTCAATCTTTTGTGATGTACAGCGTCACACTCCATCAGTATGTGATGGGGTGTTTCTAGTTCTTCCTCACAGAATCTGCAGGTGCCGTCCTCCTGTGAGCCTAGCTTCCTTAGGTGTTCTTTGAGTCTGCAA
This sequence comes from Phaedon cochleariae, assembly GCA_918026855.4. NCBI lineage: Eukaryota > Metazoa > Arthropoda > Insecta > Coleoptera > Chrysomelidae > Phaedon > Phaedon cochleariae. The sequence goes on from OU896712.1 coordinate 26,499,972, forward strand.
TGCCCCGTTAGAAATCCCGTTATTGCTTTGAGACTTCCTTTGCTGAGGTTTGTCAGTGTCTTAGATCTTTCTCGGTTGAAATTTCCAAGGAGATCTTCAGCCTGCCGTAGTCCTGGAAGTCTTCTTCATTGTCTGGCTCTCCAGGCTTCTTCCACCTTCTCAAGTTCTCCTTGAAAATAGGAATGTCCAAGGCCGCAGAATGGCTCTGGTCCGATCAGTGGCGTTGAAGCCCCTTGTCGTGCCAGAGTGTCTGCTTGTTCTCTCCCCTCTACTCCCATATGCCCTGGCACCCAGAGGAGGATCACTTTATTGTCACTGCCTAGCTCATTCAATTTGCTTAGGCATTCACATACCATCTTCGAGTTGATGTAAGGAGAGCTCAACGCTTTGATGGCTGCTTGGCTATCGGATAAAATCGCGATGTCCTTCTTCCGGTACCTATTTCCTGTCTAGGTTGAACTGGATGCATCTTTCTATGGCGTGTATTTCCGCATGAAAAATGCTGGGGAATTGTCCCATGGATTCGAAGTATTTGGTGCGAGGCCCATAGTCTCCAGCTCCAGTTCCCTCGGGTGTTTTAGACCCGTCCGTATACCAAGTAATGGTGTTTCTTCCTAGTGATTCGATGGATTCTATGCTCCATTCGCGCTTGTTGCTCAGCTCCACTCGGAAGTTTTCCTCAAAACTGAACTTCTCAATGATTTGGTCTGTTGGAAGATCGGCGAGGTGTGCGATCTCAGTGGGGGGTGAGCCCCTTGCACTGTGCGTTTTCCCTCTTAGTCCGACCTTGGCTAACCTGAGATGTGCTCCATAGGCAGTTCTCCTCACCACGATGTGTAGAGGTGTGAGATCCAAAATGACCTCTAGTGCTGCTGTTGGAGCTGATCTCATTGCTCCTGTTATGCAAAGACATGCCAATCTTTGCACCTTCTCTAATATTTTCCTTGTAGTGGCGAGTTCGGTTCTACCGTGCCACACTACTGCTCCGTAGGTGATCATTGGTCTCACTAGCATGGTGTACATCCATCGCAGTATTGATGGGTTACACCCCCACGTTTTGCCTGCAAGGTTTCTGCACACCATCAGTGATGATTTCGCCTTACTGGCAATCTTCTCTTCGTGTCTATTCCAGAGAAGCTTTGAGTCAAGGATGAGCCCTAGATACTTCACTTCTTGCTGCCATTCTAGGTCTGCTCCGTCTAGACGGACGACTCTCAAGTGTTGAACTTTCGTTCTTCTAGTAAAAGGTACCAATGTGGTTTTCGTCGAGTTAATTCTCAACCCCACCGAATGGCACCATCTTCTGGTAATCTCTAGCTCTCTCTCTATGAGGTCGCAGAGGGTCGCTTCAAATTTGCCTTTGGCCATGATGACTATGTCGTCCGCATATCCAAAGTTACTCCGTTCTCAGGAAGAATCCCGAGTAGTTTGTCTACTACTAGACTCCACATCAAGGGTGACAGTACCCCTCCTTGTGGGCAGCCCCTGTTCGTACTGATTTGGAAGCTGCTCTCGCCCACTTTCGTTTCAGCTGTTCTTGTGGTCAGCATTTGACACATCCATCTGGATGTGGTTCTGTCCACTCCCTTGTTCATTAGGGCTCTTTTTATTGCTTCATGAGAGGTGTTGTCAAATGCCCCCTCTATGTCAAGAAATGCGCATATGGCGATTTCTTTGTGCTCAAGTGATCTCTGGATGTTTTCGGTGAGCACGAAAAGTTGTCATAGATCATAAGCACTCTAATATTCATCTGTTTCACCAAATTCAACTCAGTAGAAAACTCCTGGTATGAAAAGGAATTCATATATCGCCCTGAACTGCAAGATTTCCTGTACCAGTCAACTTTGACTATATTGTCCACACTTCTCGTTAACCTTGTGTCAAGAAAGGGGATGCTGCATCCTGCGTTTTTTTCTTCTATTTTGAATTGAATGTATGGATCGTAACTGTTGAGAGGGTCTATGACCTCCACTTCAAACGGACGTGCTGACTGCTGACTGGTATTGCCGGTCCTGGAATGATAGTAGGGATTTCTGAAAAACATTATTCGTGGAAGTATTTATAGGAGAGTGAGAGCTTGTCGACCTTTCAAAGGTGTTCCAGTATTGTCAAAGTGTTAGTGAGTGTGGCATCACCCAACAGGCAGATGGCTCTTGTCTGGATGGAATCTAGCGAACTCTATCCGTGGGAACAGTATTGTAGAACAGGCCGTTTATGTGCTTTGTAATTCGAGAAAAGCTGTTCAGGTGTGAATTAACTTCTTGCACGGAATGAAAATCCGAGTTTTTGTGAAGCAGTTCAAGCGATAAATCTGACATAATTATCCCATGGAAGAGTATTGCTGATGGGAACACCGAGCATAGATACAGTTGACTTGATGGGAATGATGATATCAGACATTGATGTCTCTATCAGCGATACTCTTCCATGGAATGATCATGTCAGATTCATCGCGAAAGCTGCTTCACAAAAACTCGGAATTTTATTCCGCCCCTGCGCTAACTGCTATTGAAAGTTGATGACTGACGGCAGGCTATTGCTATATATACACCCTAAACACTACATAATATCGAAATCTAAGCGTTCAGAAAACGGTTGCATTCTTTGCCACTCACCTTTCCGTATATTAGACAACATTTCGAAGCGAACTACATAACTGATATGAAAATCAGAGTAGCAGTGTTGGTGAGTTCATTATAGCAACATCAACCATACGCCGATGCTCTTGAATTCAATCTAGAGAAGAGTCATTCGCCTGGTTGGTGATGCCACACTCATCACCTCCCTGGCCCCATTAGAGCACCGTAGAAGAAAATATTTCTCAAAAATCTCTTAAAAAACTCTATCACCAGCGATACCAGTCTGACGAACTCGAATGGCCCAGTCAGCACATCCCTGTCGTTGAGCTCCAAAAATATTGCAAAGCACTCTACCGAAACTTGTTCGTCTGACGAACGGTGAAGGCTTTGGAATTTTTTGGCAATTGAAGTAATCCCAAGAACTTATTACCTACAGAGGTTCAAAAAAATTCCAACGCCATCTTCCTCTTCCTATCCTTTCTAGGTACACTGAAAACCAAACCTCAAGTGAAATAGGCGCCAGTCACTACATTCATGAAATGAAACCTCAACAAAATAGTACCAATAATATTAAACGATATCAAATATTTCTGCTACAAAGCTGTATATCATGAGTATCAAAATCATCTGATGAAAGTAGTGACTGGCGCATATTCTACTAATCGTTTGGTATTAACTACCTACTATTTATGTGTGTTTACCTGCGATTTTAAACGAACATTATGGGAATTTCCTTCGGTGCGCTCCAAGAGATGACAAAAATGGACGACATTGGAGTCGAATCAATATTTGCATAGATGCAGTCGTTTATTTCATGCGTGAACATCGGCCATCATGTATTATCTGCTATTGCTATTAGCTACTTTGAGAAGACAATCATGGTTTTCGGTGTTTCCAATATGCCTTTGTAATTGCCGTATGTATCACCCTAATATTATCTCATATTATATTTTGCTGAGTTTCAGATATTTATTGATTCATGTTATAGCAAAAATATCAGAGAATTTAGTCACTAATAATGAATTATTGGCATTTAATTACTCCATCGTATAGTTAGGGAACTGGGGTGCTATTTTCGAACATATGCGAATGAGTTTCGCATACGAATTTGTCAGATTTTCGAGTGAGATTGTACTATCTGTATTTTCAAATAAATGAATAACTTTCCTATGCGGTATTTTTCGGTTGAAATGCATCGCATGGTCATATCCATGCGGAACGAACGTTCGCATACACATTTGATAAGTCAAAGTTGAACTCTAATTTGAATCAACGATATGGATGATCACATTATGAATATTGCTGCTCAAGGGCGAAGAAGACGTTATCAAGCAGTGATTGACCCTTCAGATGATTTGTCTGGTAATGAGTTTTGTTAAGATATACCTCTTAACTAAACCATTATTCAAAGATGCTTTGAACTTGGTTGAGGCACATATTGAGGCACCAAAAACAGCATCTGGTTTAAGTATAACGAAAGAAGTATGCTTTGAATTGACTCGGCCGTTACTTGATGGAAATCCATGACAAATGTAAAAACTTCACAAACGATAAGATTTCCACAAAATTCTCGAACACACGATATGTTTCGCTAACACAGTAGCTTCGTCAGGTGATATACTGGTACAATGAACTAAACTAACGTTGGCTTGCTTAACTTTTATATATCTTACTTCCCCAACCTGAAGGATTAGTTACCTGTGGACAAGTACGATAAACCTCCATTTTCGAAAATTAGGCACAAAATCTACATTAAATTACGGTATACCGGATCAACTTGAAAGAATTGATATCAAATACATATTACTACTTACTGAGACAACGAATTCAACAGTGGTGAACTATTAAGGTCTAATTGAACATTAAGTAAAATGTGAAAATTTTTGAGTTTGTTGATTTCTAATGATTGAAATGAAAATTATCATCAAAACTATGGTTTTCTTCTAATATATGGTTGGCGTATGTTGAATTCGTTTTCTTTTTCATAAAATTCATCTTATGTTCATGAATGCGCTGATTGAACGTACGACCTGTCTGACCGATATATACCTTAGGACAATATCCACATTTGAGTTTGTATACCCCTGATTTTTTGAATTTAGAAGTTTTGTCTTTATTATTCTTGATAAACCGTCCCAACGTGTTATTTGTTCTATATGCCACTTTTAAGTCCTGTTTATGTAAAAATGAAGCTAATTTTTCAGTTGATGATCCGAAATAGGTTAAGGTTTTATAATTTTGATTATTATTCTTGATGGTAGGATAAACTTCTTGAATAGCTTTATGATGAAGTTTTTTAGAAAGAATACTGTCTATGAAATTAACGCTGTATCCGTTGTTGACTGCAATCTGTTTTATGATATTGAGTTCTTTATTGAAATGATACACAGGCTAGTGAATGTCCCTCTTTCGGAAGTAAATCCCCAGGTGAAGTAAGCAAATTTATCAAAAACTTCTATTATTGAAATTTTATGAACACAAACACATCACAACTCCTGGAATATGGCATAATAGAATCATAGATTCTGGAACATTTTACACGAAAAAATAATGAGAATAATCAAATTCATGTTACATCAATGAACAAAACACCACAAAATATACAAAGAACAGAATCATGAATACTCTATAAGAAACCAACAAAAAATAAATACCAATGTTATCTTGATAAAATGAAACCAGTCGAGTCATCACAGATGAGTTCGTATAACTAGAAAAGCAAGTCTTAGGTATAAAAGCAGTACCTATCTATCAAGTTCTCCTTGACTCAACCAAGCTGACAGCTATATTTTCAAGAGCATCAGCAATTCTGTTTTTTGGATATCCTCTTCATACAAGCTCAGTTTTTTCTGTTGGTACTCTCCATTTTGTTTTATATTCATTTCAGATTGCAAGGTTATTTTTTTCTGTGGCTGCGATAGTAATGTTCAGTCTTTCCACTCTTTCTACTTTCTTCCTTTTATGTTTTGTTCCTGATTGTATAATTTTTGTTTTTCTAGGAAAGTGGATGAATTTTGGTCTGGTACTATTTCATTTTTATCATTATTTGAATTGTTATCAACCATCATTGAATCATAGTAATGATCTTCGAATTCCTGAATTGAAGGATTTTTTATTTCTACAGGGATTGAATTTTCAAAGACAGTGTCCGATTCCAAAATTTCTGTATGTCCTTCTGTAGCAGCTGTTCCAATCATTTGAACTATGGCTTCTGCAGTTCCATTGAATGGGGGTATAGCTGGTGGAACACCTCCAGTACCTCTCCGGAAATTATTATTTTGGCTGTTTTTCATTTTGGCTGCTACTTTCATGTCTTGCCAAGCCTGCAATCAAACACCAGTAGGAATTGACAGTACAAATTTCGATGAAATAGAACTTGCCTTTCGCCACTGTCTCCAATTTTTATGAGCCCCTGATAAAGAGTTCAAAGTATTGGATAATTCCATTCATCACCCTTGTGCCTTCTTGAAGGTGAAGTCATTTGGTAATTTGCCTTTCTGCAAGGCTGGTTGTCTTTACATAATAACTCTGTTTTTTGAGCACTTGACAAATTTCCTGTAGGTACGCTTATTCATTTCTTGTTCTTAAAATTCAAAATAAATACAAAAACATAACCTCACTCTTTCAAATCATCAGTGGAATCCATAAAACAACTGTATAATTGAGCGTTGCCACATCGACATGTGCGAATATTAAGTCAATCGAAGAATTACATTCGATCGCCGTTTGAAAATCGACAAATCTAAAAATAACCGGAAATATTTCGCATATGATAACTTGTTTTGAAAATAGCACCCCTGGATTGATTTTTGCAACACTTCTTGCGCTTTTTTATGTGAATAATGAGTCTATGCGTCCTTCAAAATTGTTGAAATTCAGAGCTCATTTCAAACGTACCGTCATGGCCGCCATTTGGCGATACGTCGAATGAATTGTGACGACAGTTCTCATGCTATTTCGTTTTTGGTCAGATAATCTTCCATTTCCACTCATAAAGCGAGGTTGCCAAGTCACCATTTATAATCATGTTATCAAAAAGTTGTTAATGTCATTGAATAAAACATAATGGGAGAAATCCATGATATTATAGTTGATTCTCGACTTTTTCCAGCATCGAGCATGTCTAGTAGTAGTAGTAGTAGTACTGTGAGGAGGCTGTAGCCAGGCAAGTAGGCCCCCATGGGCCCTTTTTGCCAACCCCTGCTCTCCACATATCTACACATCCCTCTTTTAGTTGTCCTTTTCGAACCGTCCCGTCCTTCTGATGAAGGTCAGGATGTCCGTCCACTCTAATTCGACCAAATCTTCCTGTTGAAGTTCATCTACTCCAAAGATTTCGAATTTCATCCTTCCATATGTTTCAGCCAGCCACGCTGAATTATTAATATTCTTTATTAATTAAATACACTGCTGTGCTTTTACTTGTTTTATTAGGAGCAATCATCAATCATCTGGACATGGATGGAAATACATTTTTATAGGTATCTAGTCATGTCATGTCAACCTCTACACGTCATTGATCACATGACACAGAACACTTTTATTGACAGTTAACCAACTAACACTACAACCACTGATCACATACATTTAAGGCATGTTTACACAACATTCTAATATGTGACATCTCCCTTTTTTATTTTCTAACTTATACTAAACATAATCTTTATATCTAATTGGCTTCACACTAACTCTACCACTTCTTGTGACTTTTCCATCCATTACATTTGACTTCCCACTTTTACTTTTTTCTTTACTCTCACTTCCACTATTGTTTTCCCTCTCACAATTTTCTCTAGGTAACCGTTCTGTTAAAACTCTAACATCATCCCTAGAATTATCTATTGAAACATTACTATTTAGATCCAACGCATCTTTCCCTTTCATGATTGGTTCATTTTCAGACCTCTAAAGAAACAAAGAGTTTCTTCTGAGTTCTGACCCATTCTCATCTTGTACAATATAAGAGCGTGGAGTACCAGCATGCTTTACAACTTTCCCTGGTACCCAGATCTTTTCTTTTTTAATTAAAATATTTTGATTAGAATTGAAATCTGGTCTCTGCTTAGAATTATTATCATAATACATTTTGGACTGATCATTTCTTTTTCTTAACATCTCTGTAGTATTTCCAACAAGAGAAGGTTTCAAGAGAGTTTTCGATACTGGCAGTGAAGTTCTTGATATTCGGCTACAAAGAAGTTCTGCTGGTGATTTATCTATGCCACAAAGAGGTGTGGTTCTGTAATCTAGTAAGAATTGTGTTACATCTGTGTTGGTTTCCTTGCTCTTTTTCAACATCATTTTGCAAATGCCGACGGATTTTTCGGCTAGACCATTAGACTTTGGATATCTAGGACTAGAAAAAATAAGTTTCATATTATTATCACTAGCAAACTTTTTGAACTCTGCGCTATTGTATGGAACATTATCGGACATAAACAAAGATGGTATACCATGTGTGGAAAAAATTTCTTTCAAATGTCTGATTATTTCACCCATTGATTTATTATCAAATTTTTTTAGCTCAATCCATCTGCTGTAATAATCTACCAATACTAAATATGACTTTCCTCCAAATTCCAACATGTCAGATGCCACTTTTTCAAAAGGGATTTCAGGTATCTCATGGGATATCAATGGTTCTTTGATATTTGCTCGACCAAATTTTTCACAAATTTTGCATCGAGTTATAAGATTTTCAATTTCTACCGACATCCCTGGCCAGTAAAATAATTTCCTACCACGACTTTTAGTTTTTTCTATCCCAAAATGTGACTTATGCAATTGATTTAACATGTATCCACGTAAAACTTCAGGAATAATAATTTTTTTCTTTGTAGAATAGAATTCCGTCCCTACTTGTTATTTCCTCTTTCAGTTTATGATAATGTTTCAATTCAGTTGAGTCTCCTTTCCAATTTTCAGGCCATCCCTCTATACTATATTTCTTTAATTTCTTAAGTACATCGTCTGTCTCTGTTTTCAACCTTATTTCATTCATTCTTTCGTCTTTAATCGGCAATTTTACTTCCAAACAATGAACAGTGAAATTCATTTCTGGATCATCCACTACTTTGTCCTTCAAGAACGATCTTGAAAGAAAATCTCTTTACCTGGAGTATATTCAATTGTGAAATTATAATTCAAACTTTTTAGTTTTAACCTCTGTAGTCTTGATGTGACCTTGTTCATATCTTTTTGATTTACGGCCACCAATGGCTTGTGATCTGAAATCACTAATACTTGTTTACCATATGTGAAATGATGAAACTTTTCTAAACAAAAAATTATCGCCAGATATTCTTTTTCGATTTGAGCCCAGCGCTTTTCTGTCTCAGTTAAACTGCGTGAACAATACCCAACAGGACGCCCGTTTTGTAACAGGCAGCCTCCTATGCCATTCTGACTAGCATCTGCTTGAATTGACACTTCAGGAGAAGAATCAAAAATTTTCAATGTTGGTATGTTGCTCATTGAGTTTTTTAATTTATGAAATGCTCGTTCTTGTTCATAACCCCATAAAAATTCAACATTATTTTTTATTAACTTTCTCATTGGCGCACTTATCTCAGCTAAGTTTGGTAAAAATTTAACCAAATAATTTACCATACCCAGTAGCCTCAACAACTCTTTTTTATTTGTTGGTGGTTCTAAAGCTATTACAGCCTTCAAGTAATCTGGATCTGGTTTTTCCCCTTCCCCAGAGAACTCCTTGTCAAGGTACTTTACTTTCTTTACTTAATATTGCAGTTTTTCGGCATTGAACTTTATACCATATTCTCTAGCCCTATTCAAGAATTTTTTCATTATTTCATCATGCTCTTTTTCATTTCGCCCTGCAATTATGCAATCATCAAAATAAACACCTACCCCTAAATCACCAAATATCTTTTCATTAGTTTTCTGAAATACCTCAGGGCTAACATTCACACCAAAAGGTAATCGCGAGAATTTATATTTTCCTAAAGGAGTAATAAAGGTACATATGTCTGTACAATTTTCAGTCAAGGGTATTTGATAGAATCCATCCTTCATATCTAATACACTGAAGATAACTTTTCCTTTTAATTTCAAGCCTATTTCTTCTGCAGTTGGAATCGGATGTTGATCCAAACATATATTTTTATTTAATTGTTGTGGGTCAAGGCATATCCTCAATTTTTCATTAGATTTTTCTTTAATGACTATATTATTTACCCATTCTGTTGGTTTGTCTACTCTTTTAATTATCTCTTTTCTCTCTAAGTCTTCTAGTGTTTCTTTTAATTTTTCTTTAATTTTCTCAGGAACCCTTCTACAAGGACTTGAAAATGGATCATAATTCTGTTTGAGCTTTATTTCGTAATTTATTGGAATTTTCCCTACTCCTTCAAACAAATCTTTATTTTTTTCAAGGAACTCATTTTTTCTGTCTCCTATTTCCATCACAACTTTTTCACCTTTTTGCTCTCTCAAAACCTTATCCTGTGAATCCTTAGTTTCAACTCTTTTCATTAAGTCTAATTTTATACATGCATTTAACCCTAATATTGGTTTTGAACTGACATCAACAAAAATGAACTTAATTCTACATGTTTTACCCTGTACTACACAGTATGTTGTTAGATTTCCTACTGTTTTTATTTTATTATTACCATAAGCAACTATGTTTTCTTCAAAAATTTTTAGTTCATCTTCCATTTTCAACATTTTTACATACCTCAAAGGTAAAACATTACATTGACTCCCTGAGTCTAACTTAAAATCTATGTCCCTGTCTCTTATTTTTATGGTTTCTTCCCAGAAATACTTATTATTATTATTTATGTTATCAATCTCGATGTAATCTATATAAAAATCATCTTCACTTTCTGTGATCTCATTAACATTTTTATAGAACTTTTTCCTATCATTATTTCTCCCTTCAACCCTAGATTTAGTAGTGTCTATAATTGTATGGTTTTTCCTGAAATTATTTTTAATTCTACATCCTATTTCGAAATGATTGAAACGGTTGCACCTTCTGCATTGTTTTTCATAAGCTGCACACTCACCTCGTCGATGTAGTTGTCCACACTTTAGACAACTGTGGGCCTGTCCACCTGGCTATACTTTCTTCATGGTTCCTGTATATTTTACCATGTTTACTTCCCCACCTTGAAGACTTTTAACTTGCAATTGACTTGCTTCATAGGCTCTACACAAGTTTTCTGCTTTTTCCAGCTTCAAGTCAGTCACACCTAGCATCTTCTCCTGTAGACGTAGATCTCTCATTCCGATTATTAAAATGTCCCTAGTCAAAGACTCTTCTTGATCCCCAAAGTTGCAGTTCTTTGACATTATTTTCAATTCTTCAATGAAGTGGTCCATACTCTCACCTTCTTGCTGTTTTCTTGAGAAAAACTTGAACCGTTCATATGTCTCATTGTTTCTTGACTTGCAGTACAAATCAAAGGACTTTACTACGGTTTCATAGTCTTTTCTTTCATCATTTGTGAGGTTAAACGTGCTGTACGCCTCTATGGCTTCCTTACCTGCTAGATTAAAAAATATTGCTATTTTTCTTTCCTGGTCATCACTACGTATATTAGTGGCTTTTATATAGATTTCGAACCTCTGCTTGAAACGCTCATAATTAGTGGCAATATTTCGGTCGAATACCAACGCCGATGGTGGTTTCAGCGATGTTTCCAGCGACATTTTTATTCCAATTTATTACTTCGCTTCCCGCGTGCTTTTTAGTTTTTACTTTCTTATCATTAGCAGTACTTACAGCAATGTTTTTTTCACACCTGACACTATGTTTCAGCCAGCCACGCTGAATTATTAATATTCTTTATTAATTAAATACACTGCTGTGCTTTTACTTATTTTATTAGGAGCAATCATCAATCATCTGAACATGGATGGAAATACATTTTTATAGGTATCTAGTCATGTCATGTCAACCTCTACACGTCATTGATCACATGACACAGAACACTTTTATTGACAGTTAACCAACTAATACTACAACCACTGATCACATACATTTAAGGCATGTTTACACAACATTCTAATATGTGACACCATACTCCTCACACTCTCCGAGGAAGTAAAGTGATGTCTCCTCATCTTCTCCGCATTCGCGGCAAGTGGGATCATCTTCCACACCTATGAGTGATAGGTGCCTGCGTAACCTGTTGTGCCCTGTCAGTATCCCTATAAGAAGGCGCAGGACTTGGCGATCCCTGCCCAGTAACCAAGCCGTCTTTGGCTTGCTTGGACCGGCCACCAGGTCTCTCGATTGCCTGCAGCTGCCTATACGTCTCCAATATACTTCTAGTGCCTCGTCCGCCTATTTGTTGAGGGCAGACGAAGTTTGGCTTCTTGTTATGCCCAGTGCAGGCTCCGGCCCCCAGAACGGTGTCGTGGATCCGATTCTGGCCATCGAGCATGTCTAAATATTTCTAATACTCTATAACAAAGGAATAATATGTGAATGTTAGAAACATCGCAACATTTTGCTGAATGCTGAGAGCTGACAAGACCACGCCCATACTTCGTGCGCTGTTGTTGTCACGTTTACACGAGCGTTTACCGGTTAAAATGTTTTCTAGTGTGAATCAATATGATAATTAATGTTTAATAACCAATAATAAGTCACAGCATAATAGGAAACATTCTGAGACAATCGACTTTTCAATGTTGATTAGGAATATTACCAATACATAATTGAGAATATATGGATTAATGAATATTCTAGTGATGATTCTATTCGAGAAATAAAAAAAATCAGTCCACTTGCCTATTGATTGTGAGTTAATCCAACGTAACTTGAATTCATCAATTCTGGAATTCACTTTCCTGGAACTGGTTAATTCGAAATGAATGACCTTAGCGAATTATTACAGTCTGAGACGCTTCTTCTCCTAATTGCCTCATTATGCGATTCAACGTAGTAGGATATACCGATAATTCAGGTTTTTCTAGTTGTTAACAGATGGCATAACCAATAAATTGGTAGGATGCAAACCTGAGGATGCTGATGAGGAAGAAACTGTGCTGGTGAGGGTGTATGGAAATAAAACAGATCTGCTCATAGATAGAGAAGCTGAAACTAGGTAAGAATGGCATACTTTTTGTGATTATAGATAATTGGAAATTATTATAACATTATAATCTTGATAATATACTTCCAATTGAGAATGAAACTTTGATATGCAACATATCCAGGTAGTTGAAGGTAATAGTTAGCTGATGAATTATTCCTGAGCCTCATCGAGAGGCAACACCTTTTTGGTAGTCTCTAGCTCCTTTTCTCTGAGATCTATTTAGAATTTGATTCCATCCATGATGATTAGTAGACAGTATAAGTAGTTCGCCTACTATGAGACTCAGCATCAAAGTTGATAATACTCCTCCTTGTGTACAACCAGTACGTGCTGATCTGAAAACTGATGCTCGTTGCAGATTTTCTTGTCGCCACCATTTGGCATATCAACGTGTCGATTTCCTTGGTCTTCAGAGCATTTTGAATAACTGTATGAGAGATATGGTCGAATGCTCGCTTCATATGTGAAAAGGCGCCCATGGCAATTTCTTCATGCTCGAATGACAAAAATAGCGGTTTTCGTCGATCTGTCCACTTTATATGCGTGCTGTCCGAGGTGAACTGTCAATCTTTCCGATATCTGGCTTTTCATATTATTATATACGATCTTCCTAGGTGTCTTCAGTGAGAAGGATGAGATACAGATTGCTCTGAACGAATTCAGGAGGCTGAGATCCTTCTTCCTCACTTCATAGATGAACATCATCCGTATTCAAGTATCAAGTATTTTGACTAGTTAGTAGTTAAATCACCGCCAGTCAGGCAATCAGCTTCTTTCGTTCCCCACCGAGATGGGTACTTCAGTTTTGGATTGTTCTTTTTATTCTGCTCTTGATGTCGCTCTTTTATAATGTCATTGAGAAGAGTCTATGAGCGGATGAAATTTTGTTGGGTCAGAATCCGCTTGGATGGCGGACTTAGGATTGCTGACTGGTGACTACCCTACCCTGATGAGTCAGAAACTTGAAACCGGTCTCTAGGTTTGAATGGAACGGGCTTTCATTCAATGATGAAATAATTGTTTCTGAGGAGAATAAAATGATGATGTATTCGAAACAATACTGTTCTGTTTTTTATTTCAGATAAACATTAATTATGGAACATTCTTTTTTTCCATGAATTCCCAATATACATTTGTTAGAAACAATCATTCCATCACTGAATAGAAGTCCGCACTATTGAGCGTGCTATGTGACTGATGCGCGAGGCGCGCTGTTCTATCAACTGCTGACGACGTATGTTAAGGAAAAATTCGGGCTGACTTCACAACATCCACAACATTCTTCAGTATATAGAGAAATATATAGAGAGATATAGAGAGATATAGAGAGATATATAAAGAGAAAAAAAACCATAGAAAAAGATAATGTATATCGAAAACATGCTAATAATCAGCATCAAAGAAGGGTAGGTATGTAATGATGAGTATAAACAAATGGGTTCCATGAATGAATATTAACATTGTTATGGTTATAATCATGCCAGTATTGAATGTTTTCACAAAGCAAATAGATGTGAACTGTGTTGAAGAATAATTGATATCGCAGAAATTTTTTAAAAAAACCCGAAACGTAAAAAAATGGCCTGGAAGAAAATGAGGAATCAGAGAGCAATGAGAATGTTTTTACAAAGCAAATAGATGTGAATTGTGTTGAAGAATTTGTGATATTTCAGATTTTTTTATGAAAACGCTGAACGTGAAAATGTCTTGAAAGAAAATGAGGAATCAGAGAGCAGATATTGATTTGATTGATATTGGATGTTTTCACAAAGCGAATAGATGTGAGCTGTGTTCAAGAATTTGTGATATTTTAGAGATTTGTTATAAAAACCCGTAACGTAAAAATGTTTTGATAGAGAATGAGGAATCAGAGAGCAAAGATTAATTTGATTTCGCGATATCCTGAGAAATATGTCATTGATGTATTCAGTTGAACACATCAAGGATATAACAATTCATTCAATGTAAATGTTTATATGTATAATAGAGAATTGCCAATGACAATGTTTGAAATTTTTTTCTCGAATTTCTGGTTCTTGAACGATGCAGCTGTTTCGAAAGGATAAGATGAAACTATCATAACACCAAGTGACCAAGAGGATATATTGAAGCAGATATAAGCTATCAAGAAATTTCTAGACGCATAAAATTTCACATTGTGTAAAATATAGAACCAAATCTACTAGGATGTGATTGAATCGCCTAAAATTGAAGTAGTTAACTCCGTTGAAGAAGAAATTCAGGTAGAACATTTGATTGATAAGTATCCAAGGGTGTTCAATGACAAATTAGGAGAATTCGAATGGTCAGAAGTGTCTCTGAACGTGAAAGAAAACACCAAGCCAATATTTCTTGAATATGGAAATGGTTCTCTAGCTTTCGAAGATAAAATGGATCAAGGGTTATCAAGATGAGAAAGAGTGTTATAAATCATGTTGAAAGCATTGAATGGGCTATATCAATAGTCCCATTTTTTCAAGGAAGAGAATAGCATCAGATTATGTGGGAATCATTGAAGTACGGTCAACCCCCATAAGTTTTAAAATAATCGAGGCCTAAAATTGAAGAAAATTATGCAAAATTCAATTGGGAAAAGTTTTTCAGTACGATCGATTTAGTGAAAGATTATAATCAGTTTTTAGTAGATGACTTTTCTAGTGGAATTTTCCCTTGGAATACTTATATACTCACCGGGAATTATACTTGGTGGAAGGCTTGCCTCTTGGCTTCAAAACTATGAGCAATATTTTACAAAAGTTACAGGACAGTTTATTGCAAGTTATAGACGGAGTAGTAAATTCCATCGATGATATCGTAGTAACTGGTGGAAATGACATGAAACATATTGAAAATCTTGAAAAAGTATTTGCAAAATTCGAGGAAGCAGGATTAACTGTGAAAAAAATTGCAAGTTTCTCCATGAAGGGGTGAATTATTTAAGACTTTGTAATTCGAAAGAAGGTTTAAAAGAAGCACAAAATAAAATTGGAATAGTTTTTGGGGCTACAAGACCTACTCACATAACAAAAGTGGAAAGTTCTACTGAATCAGTGAATCATTACAATGAATTGAATGACAATTTACTGAAACCCATTCATGAAATATCAGAAGCAAATAAAAAATTCTTTTGTCCTGAAAAATGTGATAGATCATTGAAACAAATACTGCATCAAACACTTGTTCAACACATTTCGATCCTGAATTGCTGATTATTTTAAAAATAGATGCTTGAATCAGGAATCAGTGGATATATATCACATTTGAAGAACGAGAAAGAAATAATAATAGCTTGTACATCATGGATAATGCCGAATAAAATTAGGTACGGTACTATTGACGATGGAGCATTGAGTTCAGAATATTGTGCGAGGAAATTTCAGCAATACTTGATATGCCAAACAGTCATTTTCAGAACTGATCATGAGCCGTTAGTGGCTTTGTTCGGAGACAATAAGTGTTTGCCTCAGATGGCAGCAAGTAGGCTGCAGCGCTGGGCGGTGTACTTATCAGAATTCAATTGATCAATTCAACATAATAAGTGAATTATTCATCCAAAGCGCAGTCTGACGCAGGTTTATATATAAATTTAATTGAAACAGATTAATGGCTTATCGATGATGAAGAAATCAGAAACGAAACATCAAGAGATGACATTTTGAGTAGGGTGGTGGAATTTGTTCAAAACATAAAATAGCCAAAGCGTCTTGAGGAAGAATTTGAACCATATCATCATAAGTGGGAGAACAGTTAACAGCAAATAGCAGTATTTCGATGTGGGGATATCGCATAGTGAAGTTATTCCAAGTTCATTAGGAGAGAGATTATTAAATTAAATTCATACCAGTGATTTTGGCATTGTTCTCACAAAATCTTCAGCTAGATCCGTGATGTTTTGGCCAGAATGTGATATTGATATTGAAAAATCGTCGAGATGTTGTAAGCCGAGTCTAAATTGACATGACCCACCTAAAAATGAACCAATAGTTCGGACTGAGATGAATCGAGTATTTGATATAATTCTTGTTGATCATCTGAGTCCGATGCTGAAGAACATTATCAGACAAATAGCACATAACAATGGTTTTGCTTTTCACCTTATTGATAAAATCTTCAATCGTCCTCTAAACAAGGTTGCTAATCGTAGTTTATAATCGATTGATAATCAAAGTGTAGAGAGTACGAAATAACTAAACTTTTTATATTTTTGAATTAATGTTTTTCTGACTTTTTATTTGAGAGTCAATAATAATAGTTATTTATGTATCAAGGGCGTAAAGTAGGCGTTTATGGCCTGTGGCGTGAATAATGGCCCGATGGCGCTAGCCGAGGGCCATTACACGCTGAAGGCCATAAACGCATTTCACGCACGTGATACATACAACATTTTATGCACTAGTGGTTCATTTCCTGACTCAAAAGTGATGACTATAGATTTCGATAAACTAATATTCCCCCGAATTTGATTTGTTACGTATAAATTCAGTAATCAAGAGAAGCGTAATGTTCATGGATGATTTACATATGAAAATTATCGTACGAATATTGCAATTATCGTAATAGTAAAATTCTTTGATCTCTAGAAGTGATTAATTTTTCAGAATTTTACAATATGCATACCCAGTATATATACCTAACTAATTTTGACGTTGTCAATCAAGCTGATGGTTGTTGTCTATAGCAATACATCCAATAAACGAGCTGAATTGTCATTCTTTGACTGAAAAGTAAAAATTACTGATAATAATAATAGCGAGATATGGAATCCCAGCAAACATTTTGATATGGGGCATCAATGGCCTTATATATTTTTCCCATACCTGACTTCAGCGGTCCAGTAAATTGTCCCATAGGCGGGACTCTATATATCAGTATACTGCGGCCGGCAGCTGGTCCCAGTGCTGGGTACCCAGCAATCATATTCAGTTTCCCGGCAAAAGACCAGTACAACATAATCGACACATTGAGTTTCCTATAGCAAGCCCAGCATTATACATGAATGATGGGACTCTAATGGCCAATTAACGAGATTGATCACATACTATCGAGGTAGGGTAGGGGAGGGGTAGGGGTTTCAGAGGTCCAATGGATCTGAAAGTTCTAGTACCTCTTTATTTCACAATATAAACCTCTCATCATAAATCAGACACATACCAGATTTCAAGAAAACAATTTTATGAATGACACAATGATATTATCTTCTTAACCTCTCTGTTCTTCAACGATAAAACTTCTCAATGTGACTGCTCACTGGTTGGTATGTGGTATCTGCATCTTATTGGGTAGCATATTCCTTCAAAGTTGATTCTCCATTGTAAGGTAGGTACTTCTGAAATATGAATTGCATCATCAGTTATATATTAGTGACCTATGAGTCGCATGAGTTTATAACTTGATAATATAGTCTGATCACGTGATAATATGAAGCTTTTCAATTATCATTATTTCCTTGGAATAGGTATTTCTGTAACTGAAACCTTATTGTTATTTAGTTCTTTAATACAGGGACACTTTCACATAACCTAAGATTGCTTTCGATAGCAACAAACGAGTTGAAAATGATGCTTTTGGATAAGTATAGCCAACTCCAATTAGTATGATCATTAGGTATATGAGGTTACGAGATACCAAACACATGCATTCAATAATGAAATTCGAAACACTATGTAGATAGATTGATACTTACTCAATATTATCATCATTGAAGAATCCGTCTCCTATTATTATCAATTGAGAATACTCCTGCCATCATAAATAACCACCAGGGAAAGAGAGGACCACATTAATTCCACATAAACAAACTATTACGCGATCACCACTCACGAGAGTCAGCCATCTTAGTCACATATAATATATTGATCAGCTGATTGTTGATGTCGACGTTCCCAGAACATCCACCAGAGGGACGAGTAACGAACATGAAATTTGCCAGCAAAGGGCCAGATCTCGTTAGTACTCCATTAGTTCCAGACATCTCACCATCACGAGGCCATCATCGTATTTTTAACTGATGGTTACTTGATATAGAAAAATCATCGGCCCATTACCAATACCCCGGCATCGTCACTTTCCCAGACTAGCCTGTACTAGGCAGGACTTCTCCCGCTAGTTCAATGTTTGCTGGGATCGGATAAAGAAGAAGTTTATGATATACTGCTGGATATATATACTAGAATCTATAAAAATGATTATAGGTTTCTCATGAATTGATATGTGGATATAAGGTAACTCAGAACAGCGGGCGGTAAAGTGCACTTTACGGCCCGCTGGTGCATAAAATTTATTATGACATAAACCTCAACTTTTCAAATATAACAGTATGAACAATCTTCCAGGTCACTATACAATAATTTGAAATCAATCCTAACATCCTCCCCACCAGATTGGAAAGGATTGAGCTCAAGTACTTCCATATCTCTCTGGAACCTTGACTTTTCGACCAAATCTTGTAACGGTATCTCTAGCCTCTTCTATATCATTCGACGTATTCTCTATGTCGGTTCTCCTTTCTTCTTCGCTCGTCTTGTTATTATGATCATATTTTCCCTCTTCTCTTATTCCTAATGACTTGACTTCATTTTCTGAAACTTCTGATGGATAAAGTTTTTGAAATGGGCGAATGAATTCTCCTGTTCTCATTTTCACTCTGGCTACTCTTGGTACTCCGTCTCTTTCTGGATAAACTTCTTTTATCAACCCCAACTGCCAATCCAATCGTTTTGAGTTATCAATTGCAACAATAGCAACTTCGCTAACATTCAAATCACCAAAACGCTTTTGACCAGTTTGAACCAGTTCGGCAAGGTATTCTTTCTGGAATCGTTTCCTCAGATTGTCTCTTATATTTTGAAGATGTTTGAATCTCTTCACTAAATGATTTCTTTCAATATTGTCTAAATCAGGAACTTCGTAAGAATTCGAAGGGGGAATGAATTTTGAAGGAGTTAGAGGTATGAAGTCATCGTCTGATGAAATATAAGTCAACGGTCTTGCGTTAATAACAGCCTCGCAGTCACATAACACTGTATAGAGTTCTTCATAATACAAGGATGACCTTCCTAGATTCCTACGAAGCAGTTCTTTGATCAGCCGCACTATTCGCTCCCACCATCCTCCCCACCAAGCTGCGGAAGGAGGATTGAAAATCCATTTAATCCTTTTTATTTGGGAAAATTCTTCAATCTCAGTCCAATTTAATTGTGATAACTGATTGTGTAATCCCACGAAAGTTCTCACATTATCAGAATAAATAATCTTAATTCTTCCTCTCCTACTAATGAATCGTCTGAGAGCGTAAACAAATGCTTCAATTGAAAGTGATTTCACTAGTTCTAAATGCACTGCCCTGTATACTGCACATGTGAATAAAACAATCCAAGCTTTCTCGTGTTCTTTCAAATAAAGTGGTCCCGCGAAATCGACACCTGTTATTTCAAAAACTGCAGAACTTTGAATTCTGTTTTTAGGCAAAGGTGCAGCCGCTGTGATTATGGACTTACTCGAAAATCTTTTACAGATCGTGCACTTTGATATGACTCCTTTAATAGTTTTCCTACCTCTCAAAATCCAAAATCTTTCGCGTAATATGGCCAACAATATCTGTACTCTGGCATGACAATTTTTTATATGTTCTTCCATGATCAGTCTATTTACAATTTCATGTTTGTAAGGAAGCAAAATTGGGTATTTAAAATAATCATTGAAGTCTCCAAAAACAAGTTTACTTTTTATTCTCAATCTGTCTCAATCTACCATATTTCTTATATTCATTTTTTGAATTGTAATAAAATCTTAGAATCCAACCAACTAGTCTGATGATTTTGGAATATTTGTAAAAATGAAGAAAGCAATCAGATGTAGGTGAACTATTGGAGGACAAATTGATGGCAACATCTTCATAGCACAACTCTTCTTGAGTACAGATCATCACTGACTGTACTGGCCAACTTTCTGTAGGTTCTTTCAACCAATGTGGACCTTTCCACCATCGATTTTCTAATAAAGTCTCGGCATTACAACCTCTCGATGCTATATTTTTATCCCCTGGTACATGATTCCATTCTTCAATTTGACTACAAGAACGAATTTCTTTTACTCTGTTCCCCACAAATGTATTCCATGTTCTTTTTGTAGTACTTGGTTCCGTTAATAATTCTGGCGAATAAGGTTTGTAGTAAAGTTTTTGTTGTAGTTGTCATCAAATCACTCTCTACTGGTTTTTCACATTCTTTGTTATCTGTATTTTTAGTAATCAAATCTGGACACATTATTGTATTATGTTTTCTGAGACATATTGAACATTTTACTAAGGATCTGCATGTTCTATTTGTATGGTTCAATTTAAGACATGAAAAACAACCTCTCTTCTTCACTATCGTTGCTCTTCTCTTTTCTAAAGTGAGTTTTTGAGCTTTTAAACAATCTTGACTTGCATGAGTATTATTATCGCAGAAAATACAATTGAAAGACTTCTTACCATTTCCTTTCAAGTCTGAAGTGTAAAGTGCAGCAGCAGTATATATTTTCGGTTCACCCTGTGTTTCGGACAGTTGAGTCCAAAATAGGATATTCGCTTGTTCAAAATTGACTAATCATTAATTTAATTAAATCGGAGCACGATTCACCTTGGCGTCTTACCTCGTGGATCTGGATGATGGTCGAAGCAGTCTGGCAGGCTGGTAGGCACTTGCTGGTACTTGAAATTGATGCTGAAGGGCGCCCAGGGATCACAGGATCAATCAGTGATCCTTTTCACTCGTTTTATCGCGAATTATGTATTATTGTCGAAAAACTTGTACCGGTCAAACTATATCATGCGGTGTTCAAGCCCTCTCTTTTTCGACTCTTCCAATGCGCATCCTTGATATATCAAGAACGCTCGCGCAGACGCTTAAAGATTATCGTGCATTTTCATACGCGAAATTTAAACTATGAATATGAGATAGACAATATTTTCCCATCCATCATAAGATACAAAAAAAACATATTAATGTTTAAGTAACTCCCTAGTTAAAAAAAAAAAGAAATATTATGTTCATAAAATAACGTAAACTTGATAAGGTAAAAACAGTGAATTTCAAACATCCTACCCACCGTGTTTCTGTTTGAGTAAAATTTAACAAAAATAAATTATACGTCCGGAAGGGGACACAACTTTACCAGAGGTCTGGTATAGACCCCTTGACTGTCTCGTATTTTGGCAACCCGAGCGATACCATCATTTCCCTTATGGAATTCTATGATCCTGGCTAATTCCCAGGCTAAGGGTGGTACATGATCTTGTTTTACTAAAACTAAAGTTCCTTCCTTGATAGGGGTTTCCGGTGAAGTCCATTTGGTCCGCTGTTGTAAGGTGTGTGTTTCGGTTATGCGATGGTTCGATTGTTGTTGAAGTGGACTGTATTGTTCGCGTAGAATGAATGCACTTTCGGTGGTATAGAAACTTTATTCTCTAAGTACAACCTGCAACTCGTTTACAACGAGCGCTGCTAACTCAACTACAATGTTGCTATGTTGATTGTCGATGTTCAACTGAATCCAAGCGTGGCGAGATACTTCGCGCGCTTGGTAACTAGTGAGACCTTGAGAGTATTTATAGTGGGGTGAACGATAGACTCGTTGGGTACAAGAAATGTTATTTGAAGTACATATAGGGTGTATCTCAACCTCTGAAATATTAAGAACTCTAACAGTGTGTAAATATTCTTTATGCCAACGAGACCAAAAATCGGCATGAAGCCTTAGTAACAACTGGTAACGATCGAGCCTATTTATTTTCAAATGAGATAAATCTGAGTCGGGTATAACGGTCAACGGTTCTAGGGAAATGAAATGGCCTGGAGTGAGAGCGAATAGATCGTTAGGATCTGACGACAGTGCACATAACGGGCGGGAATTTAATAAGGCCTCGACTTGAATCAACACCGTATTCAGCCCTTCGTAACTGATAATCTGTTCACCAATAACGCGGGCCAAGTGTGACTTAACCGATTTGATCCCGGCTTCGGCTAAACCGGCAAAGTGAGATCCATAGGGAGGCAAAAATGACCATTTGATACGTTCAGATGCAGCGGCGCTCTCCATAATTTTCAAAAGGTATTTGTTTGCCGCTGTGAAGTTTGTCCCATTATCTGAGATGATTTGGGAAACTCGTCCTCTTCGTCCAATGAAGCGACGGAGAGCACATAAAAAATTTTCTGAGGTTAAATCACTCACTAGCTCAATGTGTATTGCCTTTGTGGCAAAACACACAAAGATACAAATGTAAGCCTTATGAGTCTTGGCACCTCTGTGCCTGCCCAAAGTGATGATGAAAGGACCTCCGAAATCGACCCCTACGATTGAAAATGCCTTGGCTTGAGAGATGCGTGTAGCAGGTAAATCGGCCATCGGCGGTTGAGGCGGGGTAGGCCTCAAGCGCCAGCATCTTATACATTTGGACAAGACACTACGAATTGCGTGGCGCGCTGACATAATCCAAAAATTGTGTGTTAGTAAAAATTGTATAGTAAGCAGTCCGGGATGGCAATACTTTTGATGAGTATCAGAGATTATTAGATCGGTAAGACGTGAATTTCTCGGTAATAATATAGGGTGTTTTGTATCGTAATCCAGTAATGAATTTTTCAACCTTCCTCCTACTCTTAACACATTGTTTTCGTCAAGGAACACATTCAACTTCCTGAATGTTTTAGACAGAAGTGTTTTGTTCGACAAGGATATTATTTCGTTTTGAAAAACTACAGACTGTACACGTTTAACATGAAGTAACAGAGCCGTGTGCAAGTCGTCTGCAGACAGACGAGTGCTATCTCTAGCACCATGAGTGGTTTCACAATTACTAATGAAGCGTATAATGTAAGCGGTGATTGATTTTATTTTATCGAGTGAAGAAAATTTATTCAGCAAATAATCAAGAATATTATCATCTTTGAAAGAAGAGAGGGCAATCTTTCTTTCTTCAGCCTGAATGAGGTTGTCTGAAGGTAGTTTTGAAAGTTGCAGGCAAGGCCATTCATCATAGGGTAAATGTAAGAATGAAGGTCCTACCCACCATTCGGATAAATGAATTATATCATTTGAAAAAATACCACGCGAGGCGCAATCGGCAGCATTCTTTTCTGATGGCACATAACGCCAGGAGGCTCTAGGTAAATTCTCTTGTAAAACTGAAATTCGATTACCCACGAAAGGTGTCCACTTATGGGCCGACGACGTCACCCACCATAGCACGGCTTGGCTATCAGTGAACGCAAAAATATTCTTGAAGGTTATCTTTTCAGAATGAATATCAATAACAAACTTCATCAGTTTAGATAGGAGCAAAGCACCACAGAGTTCAATACGCGGGATAGATAGATTTTTTAAGGGTGTTACCTTCGATTTGGCAATAACTAAAAACGAAGTTACGCGGTTATTTCTGACTATACGGATATAAATACAAGCTGCATAGGCTTTCAACGAACCATCACAGAAACCACACAAATCAACGTAGTTAGCATCATCCGAAAAAATACAGCGCGGTATCTCTAAAGTAGATAAAACCGATAATTGATTTTTGTACTGTTGCCATCGTGACAAAATTTTCTTAGGCGGAATCTCGTCCCAATTTAATCTTAATTTCCATAAATCTTGAAATAAAATCTTTGCAATGAGTGTAATAGGAGTTAAAAATCCAAGAGGATCGTAAATGCGGCAAAGCTCTGACAACATGTTTCGTTTTGTGCAAGGCTTATCATTGGAACAAACAGAATACGAAAAATTATCGGATGTTGGATTCCACTTCAAACCAAGAATTTTAATAGTATCTGTGGAGTCCAGGTCCAAAGCTAGAGACTTCTCTTTGATAGAATTACTTGGCAAATGACACAGCAACTCTCGTTTGTTACTCGCCCACTTACGTGA
Source organism: Phaedon cochleariae (assembly GCA_918026855.4). Taxonomy (NCBI): domain Eukaryota; kingdom Metazoa; phylum Arthropoda; class Insecta; order Coleoptera; family Chrysomelidae; genus Phaedon; species Phaedon cochleariae. The sequence continues at coordinate 26,524,525 of OU896712.1, forward strand.
GTCAAATCCTCCTCTTTCTAATAAAGAAATCAAGTCATTTTGCAACCTGAGCGCTTGGTCCACCGTAGGACATGAAACAACAATATCGTCGATATATGTACAAGTTGAAAGCGCTTGCGAAGCTAAAGGAAAATTAGCGCCCTCATCTCTAACTAACTGTACCAGGGTTCTTAATGCAAGAAGAGGTGCACAGTTAACACCGAAAGTAACCGTGTTCAACTCATATTCCTGCAAAGGATCATCCGGAGAAACTCGCCAAACAATTTTTTGAAACCGCTGATGACTTGGATCAATTAAAATTTGTCGGTACATGGCTCGAATGTCAGCACTCATTGCTACCGGAAAGAGGCGGAAGTTTAACAAAATAGTGACAATATCTAATTGTAATTTTGGGCCGATAAATAAAGAATCATTCAATGAACGGTTATTTGAATCCTTAGCGGAGGCATCAAATACCACCCGAAGTTGAGTAGTCAAAGCTTGAGGTTTTATTACGCAATGGTGCGGTAAAAAGAAATCATCATTCCTCGAGCTAGGAGAACGGTTCATGTGACCACTATCTAAATATTCTGTCATGAATTTGACGTATTCACTTCGTAGCGCGGAGTTACTCATGAGTCGCCTTTCCAAACTAAAAAAGCGGCGTATCGCGGTTAACTTCGAATTTTCAAAATGCGGGATTTCATTGCGGAATGGTAGCGAGACTACGTACCTGCCGGAATCGGTTCGATAGGTTGTATTGTTAAAATTTTGCTCACAGATTTCATCCTCCGATGAGATTAATTTCCTTTCAGGAATTTCTTCAAGAGTCCAAAATTTTCGTATTGTATCTTCGAGAGAGCTGGATTGATTTAATGTCAAAAAGGAATTGATTATAGTAGAATTTTCAGGGACCATTATATCACCCATGAAAATATATCCGAACTTAGTATTTATCGCGGTGGGTAAATTTGGATTCTTTGAAACTACTCTCTCTGATAATAAAATCTTTTCAAAAATGCTTGCCCCTAACAAAATATCAATCACATCTGATACATTAAAATCAGGGTCTGCGAGATTCAAATTCACAATGTGATCCCAAGAATTAATATCGAAACTACAAACAGGTAAATGCGAACATATATCATCTAAAATAATTGCCTCAAAACTATAAGAAATATTTTTTTGGTGTAGCGGTTCGATAGTGCAAATCACTGTTCCAGCTTGGACGATGTATTCATTCCTCCCAGTCCATTTATATTTATTGCGGTCTTTTGTACTGGTAAATTCAAACGCTGTATGCATTTTTTGCGAATGTAACAAGCCTCACTACCGGAGTCCAAAATAGCTCGAGCGCGTTGGAAATTCCCTAAGCTATCTTGGATTCGTAGTTGAACGGTCGACAATAACACCTTTTTTGCAGAAATTTTATCACCTGAAAATGAATCACCAATATACGGGACAGAGTCGGACTTAGGTCGCATGGACAGAGCGCAATTCGTTAATGGCATGTTTGCTGTTGAATTTTGTTGGGAAACATTACGAGGATTATTCTCTTGTTGAACATTATCGGAAATATTCGGGGCAGTCTGATGATGATAAGACGTTCCGGTACTGCGCGGCATATGCAACGACGAATGATGAGTTCGTGAATTGCATTGGATGCACGTTGAATTCGATTGACATGATCTGAGTGAATGAGAATTGCTAAGATAATTGTGACACAATTTATGTTGCTTCACAAAGTTAAAGCGTTCGTGTGGAGTTTTATTCTGAAAAACTGAACACCTGTAAATCAAATGATCATTTGAGTTGCAGCATGCACAGGGTCGATTGTTACTGTTATAATTGGCTCTTGAATTGTTGGCAAAAAAAGAGGAACTCGATCTATAGTTATGAGCGGAATTATGTGCGGAACTATGTTGATTATTATAACCTGAATTCGATGGCGGAGTTCTAGCTTTATTCCGAGTAGACTGAGTTGAAGACAAAGTTTCGTAGGCTATACATTGCTTTGTGATAAAATCTTTCAAGTCAGAAAATGTCGGCATGTCGTTTGAACCATGAGCAAGCTCGAATCTTGATAAAGTTGCAGAATCTATCTTTTTTAACAGTATCTGGGTGATAAGAAAATCCCATTGTTTGACAGGATAGAGCAAATTTCCAAGTGCCGCCAGATTTTCTACAAAAGTATCCAATAATTTACGTAACGATGCGGGATTTCCATTACTAATATGTGGGGCGTTTACAATTTCATTCCAATGAGCGGTGGCTAATATTCTTTTATTGGAATATCTCTTAATCACTGCATTATATGCTAAGGGATAATTCGTGGCAGAAAGCGGATAACAGGAAATAAGACTTTTTGGAGGGCCTTCCAAAGATGCTAGCAAATGTGAGAACTTCTCTATGTCCGAAATCTGATCATAATTATGTATTATGACATCGTACACTTCGATGAACGACGTAAAACTACGAACGTCCCCACTGAATTTCGCCAATTTGAGTTCCGGTAACTTAGGCCTCGGTAAATTGGTACATTCGGTTTTGATAGACAAATTAGAGTCACGTTCAAACAGATCGTGATGAATTGTTTTTATAGAAAAATATTTATCATCAAATGCGGTGCGGATGGCTTCTTCTGCGGTTATATCATCATTTTCTTGGCTGCTAATAAGAGTTATAATACTATTATGCTGTTTCTCAAAATTTTCACAGATTTTTTCGATCATTTCGAATCGTAACCTGAATTCAGCATGGAGAGAACCGTCGTTTTGCGAACTAATTGCAACATTAGCTAGCTCATTGATTTTATTTATTTCAACGGTGCGAAGACCTTTTGCACTTTTTATTTTATCAGCCGAAGATGCCATTGCGAAAGGAAAGAATTTCAAATAGTTATTCTGAAGTAAACTTCTGAATGTACGGTAAAGGCCACGTCTTGAATTTGTTCGATGTACGGGATGTACCTAAGTGCGGCCCTGTGAAAAGTTTATTCTCAGCACTCGAAGAATTGTGCTAACAAAAAAATTTGTCAGGAAATTTCAGCAGGAATATAAACCAGTGAGCAGTGATAAACGCGGGTTAGCGGGGTGGAGGCGGAGGACGATGAGCGCGCTGGCGGATACCAAAATACGGACATGGCAGATGCGTTGTGTGTGAACTTAGAAGAATGATAAAGAAGTACCTAGCAACTTTACGTTATCAATTGAAATGAATACCAAGATGGCAAATGATAATAAGACTGACAGGAAAATAGTATCTCTCTAAATATTTAAATAACGATCGAGGCTCTGAAGGACCAATGTTTCGGACAGTTGAGTCCAAAATAGGATATTCGCTTGTTCAAAATTGGCTAATCATTAATTTAAATAAATCGGAGCACGATTCACCTTGGCGTCTTACCTCGTGGATCTGGATGATGGTCGAAGCAGTCTGGCAGGCTGGTAAGCACTTGCTGGTACTTGAAATTGATGCTGAAGGGCGCCGAGGGATCACAGGATCAATCAGTGATCCTTTTCACTCGTTTTATCGCGAATTATGTATTATTGTCGGAAAACTTGTACCGGTCAAACTATATCATGCGGTGTTCAAGCCCTCTCTTTTTCGACTCTTCCAATGCGCATCCTTGATATATCAAGGACGCTCGCGCAGACGCTTAAGGATTATCGTGCATTTTCATACGCGAAATTTAAACTATGAATATGAGATAGACAATATTTTCCCATCCATCATAAGGTACAAAAAAAACATATTAATGTTTAAGTAACTCCCTAGTTAAAAAAAAAGAAATATTATGTTCATAAAATAACGTAAACTTGATAAGGTAAAAACAGTGAATTTCAAACACCTTGTATTTTATTACCATTGATGGCGCCTGTGGCTGTGTTTGTTGACCTTGGTGACTGCTGATTCGGATTTGTAGAAAAACTTGCTTGTGCTAAGTGCATTCTTTCTTCTGATTCCACTTCAACTCGAAGAAAATCTAACAACATTTGTAAATAATTATTAGGATGTCTATCTTGAGTGCTGTTACTACGATGTCTTTCCCATATTTTCAAAACTTCTTGTGGTAAAGCGGATTCTACGAGGGGAAAAAGCATCGCAGCATATTTTTCACTTGTGACTCCAAGAGATTCTAAAGCCCTCAGCTGAGTTTCTAATCTGTCGTATAAGTTGGAAAGAGGCATATCTGTTTCATTGTTCATATTCCGCTTCAGAACTAAGTTCAGAAGTTCTCGTACATATACCTCCATTAGATATGCATCCCTTGCAAATCTGGCTTCCAACTGGTCAATCGCTTTTGTATATTTGGCTGCAGAGGGAGGAAAACTCTCCACTAAATCCCTGGCTGCTGAACCTTCCACTGTAGCTTGAATTAACAACTGGAACTTGTCTTCTTCGGCTATTTCTGTATCTTCGTGAACCTTCTTAAATTGACCCCAAAATCCTATCCAGCTTTTTACATTTCCATCAAATTTCTTGAATTCCAATTTTGGCAGGTTAAATTTTCTTGCAGAAGCTGCATCATGATGATTGAATCGTTGGCTCGATCGTTGGTCTTCATTGCCCTTCCTCTTTAATTCTTTCATGAAAATATCATGTTTTGAACGATATGCGATTGATCCATATCTGTAGTATTCGATGGAATCTAGCTCTTCTTCTAGTATGGTTTCTTTCACTTCGTCAGCAAACACCAATTCCTTGATGCTCTCGTCGATCTCAAATAAACGATGGGCTTCATCTTCTAGTTGCCTCATTCGTACTAGTAGATCATTTTCATTTGAATATTGCTCCAAAGCAGCATCAAAATTTTCACATATTTTCGTGAAATTTTTTCGAAGGTGTTCTCTCTCCTTCTTTAAGTTTATTAAACTCATCGTCACGGTCGCCACAAATGTAGAGAGTACGAAATAACTAGACTTTTTGAATTAATGTTTTTCTGACTTTTTATTTGACAGTCAATAATAGCATTTATTATGACATAAACCTCAACTTTTTAAATATAACAGTATGAACAATCTTCCAGGTCACTATACAATAATTTGAAATCAATCCTAACAAAAGGAATCGTTTTGCTTCAATCCCTTCTTAAGGCAACGTGTCTCAAAAAATCAGTAACCGCCTTCTCAGATTTTGTGATGATCTCAATATGTCTTTGTACACTACAAATTCGAAATCACGTATGATCCTCAGAACTTAAGTGGATGATATCGATGATACTTCAGTTTCTCCTCTATTAAGGGGAAGAAGACGAGGTAAATATTTGAAATTCCAGAACGGACTCCGTCTTTCTCACTAAATATCTCCGCCTCGCTCGTTCGATAGGCGCATCTTATTACCGCGAAGAAGACATACGAGGGGATGTCCAAGATTATTCGAGAGCGAAATATAGAAAAGCGAAGGCTTCTTAGATGCTGTGAGATAAGTTGCCGTGAATTTTCAAAGCTGCTCTTGTATGATAGTTAGAAGGGTCATTTTATAGCATGATTGCGAAACTGCTGTTCTTTTTCTCACGATGATTTCATTAAAATTCTCTTGATCAATGCACCATATTTCTCGACTTTTGAGTGAAATAGTAACAAGGATTATATTGTTATTGAATATATTCATCAGTTTGCTGTATATTGACCTATATGGGGAAGATGCTTTTAGAAACTATAGGACAAATTTGATATACAGGGCAATTCAGGAAGAGACTCACATAGCCAAATGGTGAGTAGTGGAAAACAAAACAAGTTGAGATTTCATGTATGAACGATTCTGTTGGCCTTCAATAACGAATATATTATGTGAAATTGCCATATTATGAATTCAATGGCCGACATTTCAGATATGATTCATCCCAATTAGGCAGTGACGTTTCTTTATTCAAGATGGCATATTATAAAAAATCAGATCCGAATAACTCATGTTCTCTTTTTATATAGAAAAAGCTCATTTTGTGATCAGTTTTCTAGAAAAATTTCATCAGATTCAGGAAGATCAGACATAATGCCATAAGAACTGCTCTTCAATTTGCACGACACACTTTGATCGCGGTTCATTAAAAAATATGAAACAAGAACGTTCGAATGAATTTTCAATTTGAACCTAGCTGATAACTTTCTCATTTCAACTGGGTTCATGTGAATTTATGGGAATTTATGATAGGAATCGGCAGATATAAGTAGTCGATAAAAAAACACAGAACTGCTTTTTTGGTCATTCGAAGTGTTCGTTTTTGATCGACATCGTGACTTGTTTCTCGTTACAAATATTGCAAATATCAATGAAGTAATAATGAAATAGTATAGGCGGTGTTTTTCATCATTTGACGTGACGTGACATCTGTTGATATTCCGAAAAGATGGGTACTGGTGAAATTATGGCATGAAGATTTATTAGGATGTTCTGAAAATTCGAGATAATTCTGTCGCTTCCTTGTTCACGAAAGCTGCTGGGGAACACCACGACGAGTGGTATTTCAACACAATTGAGTTATTTAACAATGAAAGACAGAATCATGAGAACATATTCAGAACGGAGTTGTGATTTGCTAGAGAGAGAGAATTTCTCATAAATGAGCGATTCATATTCTGACGACAGATATAATTTTTTCTTGCCAAACTGACAGTCTTTGAATTGAAAGACCGCTTGTGTTTTCGCGATTACACACGTTGTGATGTGATTGATCAGATTATGTAATAAATGAAATTAGTAAATTGTTTAACGAGCACGGAATGATAGTGATTTCCTACGAGAATAAAGTTTGCAGCATGAGCCATATTGGCGAATGCTGCCATAATTTTTCGACGGCTATAATAGATAACAGCGACATTTTCGATTTCGTCGTCCTGTAGCCATTTGATTTCCTGTCAAGTAATGCTCATCTATTAGACAGCGGTGTCATTGCTCACATTTGACATTCCATGAGCGATGAGGATTTTTTGAAATAATAACACATTGTGATATCAGATACGGAAATTATATTGATGATATACAAAGTACCTCATTGACGTATCGAGCACAGTGAAACGAGAGCAATTGTGTGTTATAGCCGTAGTAAGGTTTTACTCCTATACATATTCTTGGGTCTGTAAATCTTCTATGGTATTAAACATTGCAAACATTTGAACTTTTTCCATGTTCAGCATCTGAAAAATAAAGTGACATCTTGAGTGCAAGAATCACACGTCACATCATGAAATAAAGAATAGGGCACGACTCGAGGCACGACTACTAATATCTATCTAGAATTTCGATCAAGAACTATAACATTGCAAATCATCACAAAAATCAGTGTTAGTGGTACTGTGCTTTTTCTCGTTCGCTCTTTCCTGTCAATTTTTACCCAACAAAAATGTACAAAAAATCTATTTACATGAATCCAGTTGAAAGTACTGTTTACTTCATCAGTCAGGTCGAAATTGAAAATTCATTCGAACTTTTTTGTTTCATATTTCTTCATTGAACCGGTCAGAGTGTCGTGCCCTGAAAATGAAGAGCAGTCCTTATGGCATTTCGTCAGATCTTTCGGATTCTGATAAGAATTCTCGCGAAAAGTGATCACAAAGTGAACTCTTTAGAAATCAGTAAAACATGAATTTTTCCCATGTCCGGATCTGGATTTTTTCCATAAGGTGCCATCTGGAATAGTTTCGATAAAGAAACGTAGCTGCAAAAGCTGCAAAATTTCAGCAAATTACAATGAGTCATATTTTCTAAAATGGCAATTTCACATCGTAGTAGATGGAATTTTTTTTATCATATACAGCGTCCCTCACTTGAAAAAACGCTTTTCTCTTTCTATATCTCAGTTATTAGTCGTGCGATTTTCACCAAATTTGGACTGGTATTCTGTATCTGGGGTTCTATTTAAATAAAACGGGGTCGATTTTCCATGAAGAGGCATCTTTCAACAGGAAAACGAACCTCATAATATTGTTCTTCAACGTTATAAGAATTTTCACATGAATTCTGTGGAGGGTATCAGCATTTTGGCGAACGTAAATTAGTATTCTATTCATCGATCACGAGGAAACCATGTATATAGGAGTGTATTGATAGTTCAATATCATGATAGTTTCATACACCATTTTTTTGTAGGACCACAAGTAGGAAGTGACAACTTCGATGGCCGGTATAGTATTTCCAATATTTTTTAGACAATACGGGGAAATCTGAATGAAGGTATATCAATTTCATGAAATATTTACGCGTATACACGAAAAGGATGAACTAAATAAATATGAAAATATTGATAGAGAAATTTGACATTTGCGACTAAGAACTTCCAAATTGCATCTCATCAGAAGTATTCATTACTCACCCTGTGTATTATAAATGAAATGAATGATTTTCGTAATCCCAGCGAGAACACAATATGATCAGATCGACTATCGGTGACTTCGATCGACGCATGTATTACGCTATTCAAGACTCGAGAACATATATAACCGCCATCGCATATCAACATAAATAGATATTTTGAATTGACTCGGCCGTACCAGTATATCACCTGACGAAGCAACTGTATTAGCGAAACATGTCATGTGTTTGAGAATTTTGTGGAAATCTTATCGTTTGTGGAGTTTTCACATGAATAGATATACCTACACTGGTACGCGTGCTTCCATGACGCGAGTCTGCCGGTTTACTCTTATCCCAGAAAGTGCCTAACTGGCCTGTAGAAATTATCGCTCTAAAAATCAAATAATTTCTCACTATTTATATTTCAGCATTCTCCACCATCATAAGTACATGAATTGCATGAACTTTTGACGCATTCGCGTTGTCATTATGATTGTCATTTGGAATTAAATGTCAAACAACTCAAGCAAGTGAGATAGAAACATAGACCCACTTGATTATACCCAAGTACTACGTGTTTTTATGGGCCAAAAATTTGTTATCATGATGAAAAGAACGTGTCTTCATTGGTTAAGATCTGTATCATGATAGAAATCCGAGATAATTAATTCGCTTTTTATAAAATGGGAGTAGGAAAAATTATGCATTGATGAGTTCAACAAGAAAACTATGCCTTGTTCTTTTTATGTAAACTATAATTTTCTACTTACTGGAGCTATTGAACGTTCCAGAAATTGCGGTTAATTAGAAGTCATTATTTATTCGGGGCTGATAATGAAGAGAGAAATTTGACCCATTCTATAGAATTTTGAAAGTATTGAACTTTTGCACATGGAGGTTCGAAAACATGAGTACTGTAGAGTTAGTTTTCCTACAAGAAATCCTGATTCATGAAACCCATTTCAATTTCAATAAAAACGCACGGCACTGTCCATAATGATGTTTCTTTTCCTAAAAACTGATCATATCAATGGTAATTCATACTAGTCCAAATTTGGTAAGAATCGCACGATTGATAGCTATAATAGCTGAGATATAGAGGGAGGGGGGCATTTGAAGTGAGACATGCTGTATATAATTATATATTTACATATATCAATTCGTATTTATCCTTCCCATGAATCATAAAAACCTGAACTTCGAAGTAAACACTCGAAACACTCGCGAAGTCTACCGCTACCGCAATTGGTTAAAAAGTTTATTTCACGAATCCCATTATAGGCGATATTTTCTACTGTGATATAATACAAAATATCTTCTCTACCCTTGAAAGTCTATACCTACTTATGTGAAATTCCCCGCTTCAAAAAAAATCTCTATATGGTCCGAAATGCGGCTTTTCGCCGGTTCCCCTTTTGCCGACAAACGTTTCACCTCACACCGCACCTATGACATCATCTGATGTTTTTATTTATCATTTCGGAGAGGAGGATTCACGGACATCGTGCTATACTTTCTTACTGGAATGCTGAAATTATCTTATAATTCCCATTCGATAATATAAAATAATGTATGGATATTGTGGACAGTATAAAAGCTCTCAAGGAATAGGATGAAGAAACAGAAATGATGAAAAATGATATAGATAGCTGAAGTACAAACGTAAATGTGCCCTACTTTTTGAATCCCTCTGGTAAAATCTCGAAAACGCAAAATAAGCTTGTATTCCAATATTGAAACACAGTTTTCAGCATTCTCCGGTGAGGACGCTAGGAATCGGTGTCGAAATGTTGGAAAACATGGGATCGCGCGCCCCCACTTTTCCCCCTCTAAAAATTTTTTTTTCCTGAAACAAAAAATACTGGGCTCTCCACAAAGGGTGAACGGATGTTTCTCTGGAAGCGGATTTTGAGTTTTTGTCTTAGTTTTTCCAAAAAAAAATTCTGAATATACTCGAAAAATGCAATGTTCATGATTTTTTTGCAGAATATCGGTGAATTTTTTCAAAATTCTGCTTCCAGAGAAACCTAGATATTTCAATTCTTCATCTCACCATATTTTTTGTTTTCCGAAAAAATCAATATTGAACAATGAAAAGTGGGGGCGGAGAAATCATGTTTTCATTGCACTGTTGCATGGTGTATCCTCCTCTTAAGATACAATTTTTCATATCCAGAAACCAGGTGTATTTGAATTATTATGTTCACTTTCCAATTGCAATACCCAGTACATTGGCCAGAGCGATAGACAGATTCAAACCAGAGTTAATGAGCATATTGAATCCAAATAATATTCCCTCCTCCTTATCATGTGCTCACTGCTCAATCATAATAATATTCTACTTATATCGATGACTGAAACCTTTGGCACGATAATACACTACACTGTTTTACCACTAACCAAACCAATTTTTTTAAAAGCCTCGACAAGTGTTTCGCTTACTATGGTAGCATCTTCAGGAGAAGATCAAAAATAAATATCCTTATCTAGTGTGCTGCTTATATACTAGGTATATGTTCACCCAACCATGAAAAATACTAACCGTCAAGTTAATGTTTGCAATGGTTGAGTTCACATGTTAATCTTGATTTTCATAAGAAAGAAAAAAAAGCTCAAAGTCATCTCCACAACTTTAATATTGATGAATTTATTCAACGGGACATGTTTCGAACTTATAAGAGTTCATCTTCAGCCGTATTTTAGGAATTAATGAAGGTGAACAATATTTGTTTTAACAAAGTTGACGATGTCTCTCATCATGATATCATGTATAATAATGAATAATGATTTGGGGGAATCTCTCTCTCTCTCTCTCTCTCTCTCTCTCTCTCTCTCTCTCTCTCTCTCTCTCTCTCTCTATCTCTATCTCTATCTCTATCTCTATCTCTATCTCTATCTCTATCTCTATCTCTATCTCTATCTCTATCTCTATCTCTATCTCTATCTCTATCTCTATCTCTATCTCTATCTCTATTCTTATCTATCTCTATTCTTTCTATCTCTATCTCTATCTCTTTCTCTATCTCTATCTCTATCTCTATCTCTATCTCTATCTCTATCTCTATCTCTATCTCTATCTCTATCTCTATCCTCTATCTCTATCTCTATCTCTATCTCTATCTCTATCTCTATCTCTATCTCTATCTCTATCTCTATCTCTATCTCTATCTCTATCTCTATCTCTATCTCTATCTCTATCTCTATCTCTATCTCTATCTCTATCTCTATCTCTATCTCTATCTCTATCTCTATCTCTATCTCTATCTCTATCTATCTCTATCTCTATCTCTATCTCTATCTCTATCTCTATCTCTATCTCTATCTATCTCTATCTCTATCTCTCTATCTCTATCTCTATCTCTATCTCTATCTCTATCTCTATCTCTATC